>OX031017.1:27567953-27852953 GCA_943736025.1 Tenthredo mesomela
CAATTGGATGAAAATTCGTCTGGTTTTGAATCAATGATATATGAAACGAGGAATTAGAAGTAGAATTTTAAATGATTTGAACCAATAAAACAAATTTTGATGATTATTGGAGTTTATTATGCTAAAGGGGCAACCTAAAGATAGAAAAAGATTCTTACCTATCAGCTCCAGCGCATGACAACATTTTGTTGATGCGGATGACGTGGAAAGGATGGAGTCGCATTCTGATATGGAACTGATCTTTTCCAGCATTCTTGACCATGTATTTGTTGCAGCAAATACGTCCCGCCTCTAGCGCTTCTGAACTAAGCTGTTCATACTCGTCGGAAACTAAGTGAACGCATAGAGGGAAGTCCTCGACGCATGCCTTCTTCTTTCCCAAATCAAAAATACGAATCTTAGGGTCTGGGACACCCCGACAGAAACGAGACTTGGGATACGGTTTGTTTTTGCAATAGCGATAGCTGTAATGTTGTAAAAATACTTTTGTTAATACTTTTTGGTGTTTGATTAGAAAGTTAATGAAAATTATGAAAGCTTTTGTAATAATGTAAAAAAAATTTGATGACAAAAAATCATGTTGTGTTCATTAAATAAAATAAAATATATATCGGTAAATAAAAATCGATATTTCCAAATAAAAGCAAGAAGTGTTTTTAAAAAAATTAACTCATTGTTAAATGTGATTGAATTCACAAATGATAAATTAGTTTCATCACAATTGTCAACAGAAGAATTGTTGTTGCGACACATAATGCAACAATGATAGATGACTATCACACCTGATCGTTGCCACATATTGTGAAATAGTTTATCACAAGTGTTTTTTAGGTTATGTTTAACCTAAGCTGTTCTAACAGTCGATATAAACTCTCATATGATTTAATGAACGTTTGAAATACATGGTATAGACGAAAATTACAATACAAATGAAATAAAAGATTCAATCATGACAATAACAACGCGCAATAAAAGGCCCGAATTTTGGAATCATGATAAGGTTAACCGTAGATTTAAACGGAGCGAAAAATCTGTCAATTATTATTTGAAAAAAGAATACGACTAAGTGACGAAATAAAGCGAATAAAACTCGCAGATTATGTTTACGCATTTTTATAATTTCGATTTGTGTAAATTGTGGAATGAAATAGAATGGAAAAGCATGACATCAACTCACCATCTAGCTGGTCGGCGCCCCATCTTGGACTGAAAATATATAATGTCAGGATTAATAATCTACGTAACTATTATAGCTAATTGTTTCTGGATATACTAAATTCTTTGTAGAACAAAGAATCGTTAAACCCAGCTAAGGGATGCCTATGGATTATTACAGATTATAAACAACAATCACTGAACGTACCTCCGACTCTTGACAAGCAGAACAAGAGAACCCGAAAGGATGTTACGTTATATATACAAAACTAGTCCGTAGCTGTTTCCGGTTTTCCCCCCCATCCATAGACTATAGAGAAAAACGCGAGTCATAATTTTAGTTCAGATTTAAACCGCGAACAACAAAGAGCGCTAGAAATAACAAAAATCGCCATATATATCGCGTTGTGTCTGTAGCTGCTGTGGTTGTGTTCGGTGTGAATAATATAATTTAACCTGTTTAACCATCAAATTTTCTCAAGTTTTATTAGCGATATTTTAATGACAAAATACCAAAAGTCTGAGCAATAAACAAATATCGAGATAACATTAACAATAAATTTCCTAAGCTGAGTATCAAGGAAGAAAAAATTAGTGTCGAAAAGATAGGAGAAGATGCGGACGGAACCAGCGGTGAAATTATGATGGAAGTTGTTGAGATAGCGGAAGAAACAACACCAGCACCAGCAACAAGAAGTCAATTCACAGTTGACGATCTAGACATAGAAATTCTTCCGCTAGTCTACGAGATAATACGAAGGTTTTTAATCAAAATTCTATAGCTATTTCCTTATACATGATAGTTCAAATTTTCAATCTTTCAAATATTTGACCAATCAAAAACAGTTCATTTCACATCTTATCACATACGTATTTAATGTCTGACAAATTATTTTAGTTATTTATAGCCGTAAGTACTACGACTCTAAAACTTATCGTGTTGTCGATAATAATTTATTGCATATTTTTCTGTGGCTTATAATCGTCACAATAGTAAATTTGAATGAATATATAAAAGAAGAAAGAAAAAAAAAAAGAAAAAAACACCTTTTTCCCTAAAGTAATTTACCGCCTTGATAACAGCCGAATTTTCTTATCACATTATTATGTTACGTAACGTTTGAAAACAAATTTCACATTATGTCCCAATAGCGTTGAAAAAGATCCACACGACAACACCCAAAAGGCCAAAGAATCTCAAGATACGAGCCACAAGATATTGGATTTACAAAAAAAATTAGACTCCGCAAGGTCCCAGGTGAATAAATCATATTAAAATTGTTGTTGATAATGTGATAAATTTTGTCAACCCCCTCCCGCACACGGTCTTCAAACAATTTAATATATTTATTATTATTATTTTCTTTTTTCTTACTATTTTCAGATAAAAAGATTACCGGGTATAGAATACAGCAAAGAAGAACAATTACAGAAGCTAGAAACTCTTCGTAGACAGTTAAGATTGAAGCAAGAATTGTTGCTTAAATATCGTAATATGTGTACATTCGACGTACCTAAAGTTTAATAACTAATTATAGATAATATTATAACACACATAATTATAACTGTTCATTATGGTACTGCGTTTCCTTATGCGATATCTGGCAAACAACGAACAAATTGTCAACAAATTGGCAGATTCAAGACCTGTTAGACGAGCTGCACAATTTGTTGTTTATCTAATAAATCGTTCTTCTATAAACGGTTTACCGACTAGTTCTAAAGAGCTTGGTAAACAATGGACAAGTTTATTAACTCGTATGTCAGCTAATTTGAAAGAAAGTATAACAGAAGCTAAAGAAGAATTAAAAAAGAAACAGTCAAAATGATGTTTGTTATTTCGTAGTAGAAGAGAATTCTTTATTTAGATGAGATTTATTTTTTTCAGTTATCGTTAATAAACTAAATCGGTCTTTCTAGTTACTTGTATGTAATTATTTTTGTCTTAATTATAAAATTATTCAGTTTATTATTAATGATGGCGTACAACGGTTCGGCAGTTATATCATTGCCTATTGATTTTAAAGAATATCGTAAATTTGATAGTCGTATTTCATTTGTGAGTCGTTATATGAGTGTAACACCGCAGCAGATAGGAAGCCGGATTTTAGCATCACTAGGCCCTCCGTGTACTGATAGATTTAAAAAGAAAGATCCAGATCTGGTAGGGCCTCTTATAGCAGTTTTATTTTTAATAGCAATTCTGCATTATGGATATAGCATCAAAGATCCTTCGGCTACAAACACTATTATTGCACCAATAAATGCGGTGCTTTTATACGCTATTATAAATCCCTGTTTGGGTTATTTATTTTGTAAACTTGCTCGTGCCAATATAGCTTTCTGGGATCTAGTAGGATTACTGGGTTACACATTGTACTCCCATATTCTCACTCTGGGTCTAAGTCTTTTAATATATCAAGAAGAAAGTAACTCCTTTTTCTTTGTATGTCTGTTTATATTCGGAGGATTAAGTGCTCTTAGAATGTGTTTAATTCTTATAATTACTATACCCAAACCTGCTGCAAGACTTTTGGTATGCTCCACGCTATTCATCAGCCATTTGTTGTACTTGATTTTCTTACACTTTGCATACATGCATCCAACGTTTGGATCAAACAAACATGTACCACCTACAATAGTACACAACAATTTGTGATATTCTATTATTTAGCTATTGCTTTATAAATCATATCATAATATGGCGTGAAATAAATTTATACATACGTGATAAGCATCATTTGAGAAAAAAACAAATGTTAATCATTCGACTATCTTGATAAGCATTCATTGTGTATAGTATACAAATTAATTGCCTAATTATGTGTAACCAGTTTGTAGTTATCTTAGATAAATTGATCGATATAAAACGTAAATTTGCATACGATATTCGTACAAAGATATTAAAATTTTATAAAAACCCTATCTCGATATCAGATCGGTCTTTACAGTTCTACTGTAAATGAAAATCAATTTTTCATGTTAAAGAGAATTTGATTTTTCGATAAAATTATTAAATATATAGTTAATTACACCATAGAGCACTTTCTTTATTATAATATTCGTAATCAGTAATCACAGACAGTATAACAAATTGGATAAAAGAAAACTAAGTGTAGTTTAGATCATTAAATTGTTTAAGTCTTTAAAAATTAATTTTAGTAAGCCCTAATTTGCTAACTATGTATTTGTTGCCCGATAATAATGATACCCTATAAAATATTAATTCCTAATATATAGAGGTACTAAAATAAAAATCAGTCAAAGAAAATTATCTGTTGAACAAGTATTAAACTTTAACGTAATATTAGTTATTAAAACTGTTGAAAAAAAAAATAATGTAATTAATTGATTGAATGAATGAATCTAACCGAAGTACACAGATTATTAAGCCTTATTTAGTTTTCATACACCTTGGCATATATAAAGAAATTACCTTTTGCCTTAAAATTATAGGTAACGTCTAGCGACAATGGACAGACTTTTATTATTCAAAAATAATAATGACATACTATCAGAAATTGTATGAAACCGCAAACCTAGTCCATTTTTCATTGATTACAAAATATAAATTATTGCTTAGAAATACTGGAATGAAAATGAGAAACCATTGATATAGCAGAATAACATTGTCTCATATTGCTATTTAGCTTAATAAGACACATATTGCGTAACTTCAAATTATCGTTCAATTGATAACAAACAGAAGAAAAGAAAGAAAAAAATCAGTTATATTAGATTGTTATTAGTAAATGCGTGGTTCTTGGGCTTGGTTGTTAATAATAATGAAATATTAATTGCGTTTATACGTATGTATATGTACACAGATGTTTTTTTTTTTTTTGTTTCTTTTTTTTTATAAAACTTTCACAATTAAAATAGATTGGACATATTATTTTTTTTTTTTTATCATGAATCAGAATATATGGATGAAGAATTTTATTTCAAAATTCTTATAGTTATATTTCTTATAATATTTAAAACATCTTTTTTTTTTAGTGTCTGGGTTTCAAATTTGATACAGTATCTTTATACCCGATTATAAAATTTTCGATTTAATCAACACCACTTCATTAACAAAAATTTTAAATTGCCAGTGCTGCAGTGGGGGAAGCCATAAAATAAGCGTTAAAAAAAAGAAAAAGATACTACTCAAAACTTAGACAGAGGCAAACTATCGTTTGTGCATTTTATTTGCTTTTAATTCTAATTAAACATTCAGTAAGTCAAATTCCAATATCTTAGAACAGAATTATAGGTAGTTTGAAGTACGATGATTAAATAAACTGAGTTCGTACTGATTTTTGTGAAAACATCCCTTTGTGGATAACTGCAACTTTGATATGAATATTTTACCAAAAGTGGTATATGTTAGAAAACCCACGCAACACCGACACGAAGAAAAGAAGAAAAAAAAAAATGAAAATTATTTTTCATTGCTCTATTCCATTGGATGGGTAATATTGCTAAGGAAATATGTATATTTTGTACATAAATTTTCTTTAAACTTTGGCTGGAGGGTTTTGCTCAGATAATGGTTGTACCATTCCGCTTGTCGTGTTGTGAGGTCTACCTCGTCCGCCTCGTCGCCCTCTACCTTTCTTCCCACTAGAACTCATTCCCGATCTTTGTGGCATATTTTCTCTCTTGTCAGCAGAGACTTCGAACGGAGAATTTGGATCTGATACATCCGGCATCTGAAAAGTGAATTCCCAATAAATAAAATGGCAATTTTATTAAAAAAAACTAAGCAGTTCAATCGTCATCAACTCACTTGCGTAAGAGGCATAGCCGAAGGTCCGTTCTGACGACTCTGTTGTACTTTGTTAGGCTTATTTCCTCTTGTAGTTTGAGAACCAGCAGGTCCAGAATGGGGTATCAGTCTCAAGACATTGCCCACAGCCTTGGTTCTTCCTTCTCTGAAAACCATTCTCTGACCAGGTTTTATGTACTCTGGATGCTTAATGAATCTGAAGTGTACCAGGGCTTTGTCTCCCGTTCGAAGACAGTCTTGTGACATTGTTAGAATGGAAGCTGTTTGTCTGATGCTTCCGCAGTGCACTGTAATAAAAAGTTATTTTAATACGATGATTCACCAAGTGCACTCTACAGTTTCCGGTGAAAAGAGAATAACAGATAAATTATAAGAAATTATAATACAATATAACAAGGAAACACACCCATGGCTTGGTATCTTGAACTGATTGTAGTAGGATGATGCAACACCAATATTTCACCTTCGAATTCCCAACAAGCTTGGGGATTTAGTAAAGGCGAAACCATTACCATTCCTTTGCGAATTTGTGATCTTTTTATTTTCTTTAGCGCAAAACTGGCCGTTTGACCACCGCGTACTTCACGAACGGGCATTCTCTTTCTGTGAATACTTTTCACAGCTATTGGTACAAAATGACCCAATGGATCTGGTCCTAGCAGTAAAGTATCGTTCAATTTTATCACACCTTTAAGCGTGGTTCCTGATACTACCGTTCCGACACCCTGAAATTAAAGGAATCGATAACTTCTAGGCAAACTAAACCCTACAGTTTTTAGAACAAAAATATTCTTACGGGAACAGAATATGTGTCATCTATTTGAAATTCTGCAGGCTCGTCGTCGTGACTGGTGATTCGAGCAGTCAAAAGGTTCAAAAACATCTTTAGAAGATGCAAATTTTCACCGTTTACATTTGATACTTGGAAAATTGGGCACAGCCTATAAAATGTTAATAAATATGAAGACTGTAAGTTGAGTGCAATGATAGAAAGCCAATATTTTGGAAATCATTCTAAATAATATTCAGCTAATCCGTGATCACCTCTCAGAAACGAAATTTGTAGCGCTGATTACGACGTCATCCTGGCTTTTGACCATTACTGGAACCTTTCTGCATCCAGGTGATTTCAGGATGCGAACTAATAGTCGCAAATTTTCCTGTAGTACATTTGGTGGGCACATATCAATCTTCGTAACAACCACAAATACTGGTACAGACAGGGCCAGAGCCAGGCCCAAGTGCTCCTTGGTCATTCCGACTATACCTGCATTAGCACCTACCATCAACATGCCTGTAAAAGTTGAAAAGATTAATGAAAAAATAGTTTCATCAATTCACAGTAATCTATTCTAATTACTATTTCACAATATTTCATCATTATTTACACATCTGTTTTCTTCAATATCCAAGCAAAGTGCTTTTTAATAAGTGCTTTCAATAAGCAAGCAAAGTGTTTTTACTATTTCGTTATCATTGGTGATATTTTTTCATTCTGTTTAACACTGATTAAACAGTCCTGTTTATACAGCGTTTAAATCTGCTTATATACGTTATGCATGCGTCTTTCCTATAAATATATCAAACAAATTCTCCCTTTCTATATAAAATTGGCTTACCAAAATCAGGCGCATGTCCAGTCATGCCAAAGACTGTGGTTTTGAGATATCTTTCATGTCCAGCAAGATCGATGAACGTTATCACCTTGGAAGACTTTTCACAGATTTTCACCCAGTCCAGTGATCCGTGTTCTGGTTTATTCACAACGTTTCCTAAAGATAGATGAGAACATTAATGCTTTGTTAAACATGCAACTAAATTTCGCTTACCTATGCTATCAAAACCGAGAATATCATTTCCGACTGAACTGGTTCTTCCTGTTTCAGCCTCATGTTTATGACGGAATAGCTTTTGCCTTGCCAAACCTCGTCCGTTGTCTAGCTCGCCGTGAGTTAGCACACCCAACAGTGTAGACTTTCCAGCATCTACGTTGCCGACCACAGCGACCCTTTGAAATTATAATTTGCAGTTATATTAATGAAGTTTTACTCCCATTAAAAAATTTGTCTCTTTCATAAAACAACTTGTTTATTATTATAATCTCATTCGTGTTTCATGTTATTTATAAGCTGCTGTACATTCTGCATGTATTTCTGAATGCTTATATAAATAGCAGCGAAACATTTGGCAAGTGTAAAAAAAATACAGAATGAAAAAAAAATACAAAGGCGAGAATGAAAGTTTAAGTGTTTTTATACCTGATCTCAAGGAAATCTTGTTGGTCTAGACGTCTTCTGACCAAATATTGTCCCGTTAATCCTAGATCCACTTTTCTTTGCCTTAGCAGAACGCAGTCTGCCTCAAGAGTTGCCGACAAAGATTGTAGAGTAGCCACAGAGGCATCGTACTCATCTTCTTTCAAACCGTTCTCTGAACCATCTGTATATAAATTGAACATGTTTAGTCAAAGATTATTAAAAACAGAAAAAAAATGCGACTTTCTTGATTATAGTCGATCGAAAAACCACCCAAATAATTATTTTTTAAGCCTATAATGGTATCGTAATGAAAAAAAAGGAAGAAATATTGGATAACGCGCACCTTCCCCGACACCAATATCAAATATAGTCTCGCTCCCTCCGTCCTGAATTCTCTCTTTCAATCGTCTCAACAATAATTCGTACTGATCCTCTGATGGGCTCACTAGGACATCCTGCAAATAATAATAATAACAAAAGTTAAAAGGGTGTTAAAAAGCGCGATTAATTAATTAACAACGTATTAAATACTCGGAGTAAATTCTCACCTTTCCCCTGATGCTGGCGTAATCCATTGCAGGAGTTGATATGTTTTCTTGTCCAGAAATTGGTATGTCCATTGTGAGAATTGATGATGTAGCGCCAGTCGTCATGTTAGATATAACGACCAGCAACTATTGCAGATAATTCTTCAGCAGTTGGTTATATCTACTTTGATTTGATATAACAATTGGTATTATACGACGTCTAGAAACACTACGTCAATTCTATTCCAATATTTGAATCCAAATAATTTTCGGTAAGGATTCATCGACGGCACACTCATTACTGTTTAAATAACGTATATCCGAGCTAGGTAGAGATCAATGGATGCATCGTCGAAGTGGTAATTGATTAAACAGTAAAGTATGTACTTGGTGATTTAGATCGGCAAGGCTTTTAACCTTTATATCTGTAATGAAAATTCAAGGAATTGGAAACAATCTATATGTGATAATTAAATAATCAAGTACTATAATCATAAAATAACAAAGTTAATGCATGATGTAAAAAGAGTTGTTATTGTCTAATAAAATTCACTGAAATATTCCGTATAATTGAATCACTAAATGTGGGTTCGGTGTCACCACATCCTGCAACATGATGAAATGTGATAAAGCAATGCTTCAGTTTTTCAAAAATTGCATCATGAATTTTTTGTTGTTTTGAGTTTTTTTTTTTTTTTTTTTTTTTTAATAAAATCTAGTGTTGTTATTGTAGTAGGTATAGTGTGAAAAATTTGGAAACAGTGATACTGTGCTATTTATAAAATGTAAAAATGATTAGATAAATTTTATTCGACAAACTTGATGTTATTTAGATGTTGTTTATTAATTAAAAATACCGTTTTAACGGCCTTGAATATCGCGAATAGATAATCAACGTTATCTAGATATAATATGTCTACTATTATGTGTCTGAATGTTATAGATATTCCAACCATTAATATCGCTGACTATTTCTAAAGATAAACATATTGCAGATATGGCAATGATCACCTATTTATGAAACACAGATATGTATAAAAATAAACATTTATTTATGAGGTTATTGTCGATCGACATATATATTCGTTAATTAATAAACAGTTTGACGTTAAATAATTAACTCACCGTGTCTAAATAGTGCGAAGAAAAGTTGTCAAAAGTCACTCACTCATAATTTATATTATCAGATAAAAACAGACTGTCACTTGAAGTTTGTTGGAAACGTAATGATTGCACGAAAAATTTATTTGGCAGCATCTCGATCGCTCACGGAATAGAGAAAAAAAAAGTCTTCGTTCACGGCGCCACGATGGCGCCACATGACGTTTTTCGACCAATAATATACATTGAACTCGCGGGATTCCCCGCCCGTATTTCCCGTATTTCCCCAAGATATGTAAAATATAAACCTAACCTATAATCATATCCGAGCGACAATACGCGACATGTCGCTTTCTATTCGCGCTGTCAAAACACAGCTGATTCAATCGATGAATCCCGGTAAACGAACGGCAATAAATAATCGTTAACGGTTTAGAAATTCGCTGACAAGTAAACGACGAATAAATAAATACATAAACTTGAATGTGAATGTGAATTTAAGCCGAGTCATTGATCTCCGGACTAAACAAAGTGTAAAAAAAAAAAAAAAAAAAAAAAAAAAAATCAGGTTAGAATCAATAATAAATAAAATAATCCACTATGTCGTTTCTACGAGGATCTCTAAACTACGTTTGGTGCACTACGAGCGTTCTCGGAAAGGGTGCAACCGGCGCTGTATTTCAAGGTGTAAATAAAAACAACGGTGAACCAGTCGCAGTTAAGACATTTAATCAGCTTAGTCACATGCGTCCACACGATGTTCAAATGCGAGAATTTGAAGTGCTGAAAAAGGTGAAACACGAGAACATTGTAAAACTTTTAGCGATCGAAGAGGAACAGGATGGGAGAGGTAAAGTAATAGTAATGGAATTGTGTACCGGCGGTAGTTTATTTAATATACTAGATGATCCAGAGAATACATACGGCTTAGCAGAAGCAGAGTTTCTTCTTGTATTGGAACATTTATCAGCAGGAATGAAACACCTTAGAGACAATAATTTGGTACACAGAGATTTGAAGCCTGGTAATATAATGAAATTTATATCCGACGATGGAAGTACTATATATAAATTAACTGACTTTGGAGCAGCTAGAGAACTGCAAGAAGATCAACAATTCGTATCACTTTACGGTACGGAGGAGTACTTACATCCAGATATGTACGAACGTGCTGTGCTTAGAAAACCTGTTGGAAAAATGTTCGGAGCTACTGTTGATCTCTGGTCTATTGGTGTAACTCTTTATCATGTAGCTACGGGGAATTTACCATTCAGACCTTTTGGTGGCAGGAGAAACAAGGAGACTATGTTTTGTATAACTACTAAAAAGGCGTCGGGAGTCATCGCCGGTACACAGACTTCTGAGAATGGACCCATTGAATGGAACAGAGAATTGCCATTGAATTGTCAGCTCAGCGCAGGGCTTAAGAAAATTGTTACTCCTCTATTAGCTGGTTTGTTGGAAGTTGATTCGCAGAGGACTTGGAGTTTCGATAGGTTTTTTACCGAGGTGACTAACACTTTGTGTAGAAAACCGTTGCATATATTTAACGTCCACAAGGCTACTTTGATTAAGGTATTTCTTCATCCGGAAGAAAAGCTGATAGCTCTTCAAACCCATATTCAAGAACAGACAGACATAGCACCATTTTCTCAGATACTTTTGCTCGGTGAGATACTGCTGTTGAATATGATAAAAGAATCTACACCTGGTAAAGGGTATCCAATTACTACGGAGGAAAAACCACTGATGCTGTTCGCTAGAGAAAATAATAACGTCGCCTTACCAGTCGATTTAGAACTGCCAAAATTTCCGGTCTTTGCTAACTTGGTTTCGGTTGAAAATGACGCTAGCCAAGCAAAAGTCGCATGCTCTGTTGGACATGTCTGTAAAAGAAGGATAGACAGACTGGCACACTGCAGCAGACTATTTCGCGATGCTGTTGAAGCATTTATTGGACTTGTCGGGGCGGAATTAAGCAAACTTTTAGATAAATCTCAACGGTCAAAAGAGATCACTAAAGCTGTTGAAGATACGGTAATTGCTGTACAAAGAGGAGAAGCGCTAGGGCAACAAATAATCAAGAAATTTGGAAGTCCTTCAACAAACGAACCAAGGAATTGGTCTGCCGAACTCAGCTCTAAGAGCAATGAACTTTTGGCCAGTCTATCGCCTGCAATTACACAGCTACATTATAGGTATATGATCCTATTACACTTATTAACATTCAGTTTATTCCTCAGCTCTAATAATTGATTCAATAATTCTATTGCAGGTATGTCAAGGAAGGGAATCTACGAGCAGAGTGGGAAAGCAGTACACGAGGTCTCTGGTGCCCTTGGTTGAGCAAAGCGAGCTTCAGAGCCGCAACTTTGGTTGATCGGTTACGCGATGGCTGGCAGCATTTGCTACGAGACAGAGCAACGCGAAGTCTGACTTACAACGATGAACAATTTCACGTATTAGAAAGGATAAAGGTATTATGATCTTGATTTTAACAATGATATATCAGAATCCCATTACTTTACAGTTTTATTAATTTGGCTTTGATATTTTCAGGTAACAGAAACTGGGCGTAGATTAAAAGCGCTGTTAGAAACCGAGTGTGTTCCCTCAATGACTCAACGAGCCGAGTGTTTTGCCGACTGGTATAAAATGGCGCAAACTGTTTTTCTTCAGACAAGAATTCTGAACAAAGATGTAGAGAATTATGAACGTACTTTGGAATTATTCTCCGATCGACTTTCAATGGAAAGCAGAGTCTCCCATGAAAATTTAACACGGTCTTTAGAAAGGCTTCCTGGCCAGTTAAGTACATTGGAAAAATCCAGTGCGCCTAGTCAGGAGAACGCCAAATTGTGGAAGAATATTTGCAAGGAGCAAGAACGAATCGCTTTAACTGTATGTGAAAACGGTGTTTTGATCGATCAACTCCACGAATTATGCCTTCTTGATAGTTCTAGTGAAGAAGACACAGAAGATTCTGAACACGACTGACCACCGACTACCTGTATTCATTTGTCAGGGTTTTTTTTTAAACCCTCTCATATCTACCTAAAAATTAATGATAGATGAATAAGCGACATACTTACAGTATAGTGGACTGAATCATTTTCTAATAGGTTTTGAAGAAAAAGAGAAAAAATTATACCAATTTATTGGTTCTTGACAAAAGAAACTATCGTTTCGTAATTTAATTTTTTGATATACTTATGTATGTTGAAAAATAATGTAATAACTATAAATGATAGTAGAGTATTATGATACAATCCATCACTTAGAATGTATGATGTGTTAATGACGATTGAATGATAGAAGAGATTGTTGAAAAAATGTTACGATGTTTATTATTATTTCTTTTTTTTTCTGAATCAATGATTGTATGAATGAATCTTTGTTTTACAAAGCGTACACATAAATATGTATAGTATAATATATTAGATTTTATTTTTTGCATAAATAAAAATATAATAACAAATTCCTCTGTACTTAAGGAAGAGTTTGCATCATTCAATATTTCTTGTTAATATTATTACATAGGTAATAGTAACAACTGATAACATTCCGTCACCCAAGTACTGATACAGCTATATTTCTTACTCTGGTTGCCATTGAAAATTAGATGGTTTAAATGCCTAGATGACTGACGTCTCTTTCGATAAGTGAATTTTGTCTTTGCTTAAGTTTCTGCTCTTTGTGCTTTTCTTGAACTGATACAAAGTGTGTTAAAAGTTTGTTAAAATCAATATTACCAGCTGATTTAGAACGAGCGTTTGCTCTGTGGTGTTCAAGAATATTCTGGGGCTCTCTTGGGGGAATAGCTGCCAGTCGCCTATGTAACGTAGCGAATGCTTCACTCTGTGGTAAAATCATCAGAAGACCGTATAGAGCACGTATCAGGGCTTCACTTCTACCTACTTCTAATAGCTCTAGCCTCAGATCTGAAATAATTAACAATTTAACAATGAACATAGTAGTATAGAAAAACATTATTTAGTGATATAAAATTTTTTTCGTATAGTTGTATCTTACACGTGAAAATCGGAGATTCGATAAGCTGTACCAACTTGTCTATTTCGATCAATAATTCAACGGTTACTTCTATGCTTCCACTGATGAATAATTTATATTAAGGATGACATTTGCCACAGTTCCAAAGTCTACTTCATTCATGGCATTTTGATATTATAAAAAAATACAATAATTCTGCAAAGGATACAACGCTCTTATTAAATCACAGACGTGTCCATAATTTTGTGTTAAAAAACACAACGCCACAGTAGCGACCGGATTATGACTCCAAGACTCGTAGAGACATACAAAGAGATCACAGCTTTCCTGTAAACGATAATATCAATAAGAAAATCTCTCTCTGATAAACAGAAAAATTTTAGCAAGCCAGAAGTAGTACAAACCTTGGTTTCTAAATCTTTCAATTTATTTCGAAGATCAAACAGTTCAGAACTTGTTAGTAGAATGACATTTAAAGTCTGTACCATTATGCTAGCAAATCTTAGATTTTGTTCCTCCGAAAGAATGATGGCCAATGTTTTATAGATTCCTTCGGCGCTGAGCAATACGCAAAGTTCTCTAATAATGAAGTTACCTCGTTCCTCTAGCAAGTGTCTGTCCGTTGAAAACAGCCTTAATAAATTGACTATAAATTTTGTGTAATACTTGTTACGATTAATAGAATCGTCTAAAGATTTAGAGCTAATAATCTCAGCCAAGACGACTAAATCCTGTTGAACAACGTCGTCCGAGCTATCGCTAAGCGTGCGCATTAATATCGGGAACAATTCTTCAACGTGATTAAACATTCTTTGAGGAATGTTTGTGAATAAATGATGAATCCATTTCAATACTGCTACTTTAGTCTGCACAGATGTGTGCATTAAGTGTTTAATCAGAACCTCGACGACGCTAGATAAATCCAAACTCTCTGCCAAAGGATGACTGAGTTCTGCAGAATCTAAGACAAAATAAACACCATACGATGATTAAAAATGTGTACAGAGAAGGGCTTGAAATTTTTTTATCCCATGAATTCAAGCCCGCACCTGTGTTTTTAACAACGTTAATAGTTTCATCTGCGGGGGCGGAAGTCTTTTCAATATTTTCAGTATTCTCTAAGGTAATAAGTTTCATCAGACTGCTATTGACTCTGGCAGCAGTTTCTTTTATATTTTTACGATTATCTCCGTCGTAAGCAAGACAAGGTAATACTGCGGTAAAAATGCCAGACATATACGGCAGCATCGCAGGTCCTGACAATTGTACAAATTCCTTTATCCACGTTATTGCAGTAAGTTGTAAAAGTTCATCGGTGCTTTGCGCGTGAGTAATCAGGATGTTTATCATTGCTGGAAAGTCAACTCTGTCCGGATTAGACTTAATACTCCTTAAAAACTCCCCCAAAACTGTATCAGTTATCTTCTTTATCTCCAAAGTCGGATCTTCAAGTACCCTAAACAACCCGTCTAATATCTCTGGAAGGAATATAATGAAATCTATGTCGGGAACGGCGTCCAAAACTGATACCCAAGCTATAACAAACTGCTTTCCAAATGGATTTTTGGTATATATTCGCTCGCGAAGAAGCGGCATAAATCCAACCAGATCAAACATTCCGCTTTCTGTTACGATGTCCTGAAATATTGATAAATAAATTATGAAAGTTATAAAAAAATTCAAGATACTATATAGCATCGTATTTATTTTTATTTTTATTTTATTACCTTCATTAATCTGTCCAATAATTCAGTGGCGTTTTTAACGCTCTGTTCAGAATCGCAAGCTAATTTACTTAGCGCGCTAAATATGTCTGTAAATTGAGGTAAGACAGAACCTCGGGCGACTTTAACTACGTTGTACAAACTTTCGCAGGCGTAATATCTCACTCTGAGATCTGCGTCGCAGAAACATGCTAATATTGGATGAATTAATTCCTCGGTATATTGCCCAGTGTCTTTTCCAAGGCCTACAGCAATAGCGGCCAGCCCTATAAGCCCGCCTTTTCTAGTGTGTGGATTTTGCGAGGTTGCAAAATCCTGGCCTAATACTTTCAAAAGCCGTTTAATCAACACGGTGTTATTGTTGGCCGCGAATTCTTTGACCATTCTGTAAATCGTGAAATGTTATTTCATCTCATTCAATTTATAAAATAGGATATATAAAACTATGCGTAAACCTAACCCTAACCTTACTTTTCTATTTCGACAGCCGCGGCTCTTCGTTTTTCGTATAATTTGTCGTTCAATGATCTGATGCAGGCCGCACTCAAAGGCGCGTAATCTCTTTCCGATATCATTTTTGGCTAAACTAAATTCACTTCTAAACTTAGAAATAAAGAAAATTATATTAGATTATATTTGTTTTTCAGTTTTAGATTATTAAGGGGGTGTCAAAGTCGACGTGTTTGACAGATAAAGATAATCTACGAACACACACACACACACACACACACACATTGCATAATATACATATGTATAAACTCGGCGACGCGTTGATTATCGTCTAAGTATGGAGTTAGTCGTTTTTGGGGGATATGGTCGTGCAGGCGAAGTATAAAATTAAATTCTCACGGGTTGATCTAGGTCTTTAAAAATTGTTGCGCTTGCATAATGCCGAGTAAGTTTATGGGTCAATTGAAACGTATAGTTCATGGTATAAGCGGAAACGCAATGGCGTCCGTACGTCAATTCTTTGATAAATTTATGAAGAAATATTGTTTTAAAAATGTGATATATGAGTGGCTGTGAGGTGAAAATTAGTCAAGGTAAACGGGAGAGGAATTACAACTATTATAAACGGGAATATAATACGGGAATACTATACCTTGACAATTACTTATAAGGTCAAAATATCGCATGGGTATAATTTCGCTCGCCGCCCGTCACTCAATCGTCTCTGGTATCGTTGTTTTTACACTTTTTTTTCTATAACGGTTTTAATATACCAACAACAAAAATCTTCGGAAACTATATTAACACCGCGATTATAGTTCGTCGATAATAAAAATTAATTTAACGATACGGCGTCAAAGCCATGCTTCGAATTTTCTCACACTTTGATATACATATTCGAATCTTTAAAAAAAAATCTGACAATCCGCATTTTCAATCACAACTACTTCGTCAATAATGAGAAAAACGACCATTTATCGACATTCGAATCACGATAACCAAAACAATGTATTTACATTTATTTTATTTTATTTTCATTATTGAATTCATCATCGTATTATTATTTTTTCATTTATTTTTAAGGTGAAAATTTTTCTTTATCACTATACTAGTGCCAAGAAAAGGAAGATTCTAAACAGCCGGTCGGACATGAATTTACCAAATGTGTTACACGACGTTTGGAATAAGATTTATAACCAATGGATGATCGATTGAATGAAGAAACGACTAATGGTGGTCCGTGGAAACGGGGAAGGAGGCTGGAAAGAAGATACTGAGGACGGCAGCGGTGGTAAACGAGGAAGGAATGAGTGAGTGATGAGTGACACTCGGCATCAGCTTCACTCGGTATCGGATTTGTATGCAGCCGACGAGATAGAAGTACTTCTTCTCGAGGAAATACGTGATTTAGAACCGCCACCCTCAGCGTACTCCAGACCCGAGGATATACAGGACTTTGAGATTGGTAAGATGCCAGAGATCCTCAATTAATCATCAACGCCATATGATATCAATCAGAAATTTTCTCATCGATACAAACATCGTGTAACAATTTTTGAAAAGTTTAGAAATTGATGAAATTTTTCAACAGTCTTGAAATCTGCGAGATGTTTATCAATTTTATCAATAACGTTGAATCTTGTGATAACAATTGTCACAGAAGCTATTTATTATGAGGAATAAGAAGAAATTCTTCAATATCTTTCATTCTCGTCAAAATAATAATTCAGAGTCTCTAGACTCGTGACTAAATCCATGGAGAGCTTGGAACTAACGTTATTACCTAATTGGCAGCGGGTAGCAGGACAGGGGGGCGCACCAGCTCCCAGTCATCGGAGCTGGAGTCGCCAGGAGTTCATTCGACAGTCCACTCATGGGACTCTCACGCTAATTACCATGGGCATTATGACCGTGACCACAATGGTCATGGTTCAGGTTCAAATGCACCTGCGTGGCCACCTGCGAGTCAATTGGTCTTGTATTGCGACCTCCAAGGTCACCTCAGAACAGCAACTGGAGTCATTAGACTCATGCTGCTTGTAAGTTGTATTGTTACCTCTAATATCTACCTTGTGCTCTGGAATGTAATAGCGAATATTTATACGAGCGGATTTTATTCCATAGATATCCTCCGCAGCGTGTTTGGTTACACTTTGCAGTTCTGGAACGGCAAAAGTCAGTCTCTTTATGCTGCCTTTGGTCGGTAGACTGCGGCTCATGATTTTTGTAGCTGTATTTTGTCTGTTGGTTACATCGCTACTTCTCTTTCTCGATATTTCACACGTCGTTTATCTATTTCCTTTCAACTGGGCAAAGCTGGTAAGCCGTAAATAGATACTGTACAGAAATCGGCTATATATATAATAATTGAAAGAAGCTATACATATGAGTATTATCTATCCCTGGGTACAACATATAATATAGTTATCATCAGGTTCTGTTCATATCATTGAAATGAATGATATTAAAATGTTCGAAAAGCAGCACCTCACAACATTCTTACTTTACAGAATGCATGGATGTTTGCTGGCATGGGGTTGTCCTATGTAACAGGTAGCGCGTTGCTAGTTTGTTCAGTGTGGGAGTACAGCGGAGGTACTAGCGGCAGCGGTTGGGTACCTAGACGTACCCGTTCTCAACTAGCAGCGGCTGCAGGACTAGGACTCGCCTGTGCCCTCCTTGCTCTATTACTTTCCTGGCTTCATCTACGAAGTAGTGCCGATAGAAAGGGTCATGGTAGTCATAGTCACACACCGACGCAGCTTTATAGGCCCGTCGAAAACTCCTCATCTTCAGGGGTGAGCATAGATGTTAATAATTCATTGGTCTACCTTTTGGTTAAACACTTTTTTTTTTTTTTTTCATTGCTGTGTTTCCAAAGGTAGAGAGAGAATGGTAGATTGGTATTATATGATTAACGGATTATTTGTGATCAGGTAACGCTGAAAGAAAGAAGTCCGAAAAGGCCGCCACCATGGGTGGTGAAAAATCAGCAACAATTGGAAAAAGCAAATGCAAATAGTGAGAGTAGGAGCGGAAATGGGAATAATAAATTCAAAGGTGGTAACAATAAGAAAGACCATTGGGCATCGGCTAAGCAGCACTTTCTTCCATCGCAGGAAGACGAAGAGGAGGAGGAGAATCGAGTAAGTAGAGAAGATAAGGAGAAAGACAAGCGAAGAAGGAGAAGAAAAAATGGGGGAAGCTCCGATAACAATGACTATGGTGTTAGTGGAGGTGAAGCTAGTTGCACGGGGCTCGGAGTACCGGCAGCAAAGACACGCTGCGTACCAAGAAAATTGCCCCTAAAATCTCTGAACAACGGAAGTCAGCAGAAACAATTGGCTGTAGGAATGGGCGAGGCAGCAAGATCCAAACAGATCGGTGTTAAAACACTCGTGAACAGTGATTTCAAAAATTATTGGGAAATCGACGTCCCTCGCACAGAGTTAACGAACAATAGTTCTCGTTGGGTTAATCAAGGTGAAACTACCGGTGAAATTATTCAAACTGATAGTAAAATTGTGCTACCGCCAGGGTGGGCGAATCAGTGGCAACCGACAGTAGACGACGTACAACCTTGCTCGAGTAAGGCCCTAGATCCCTACCCATTTCCTTGATTGTATTCCCGCTAAGGATAGATAGATTAAAAACCGTAAATCGTCAAGCTGAATACTCGAACATTCAGAGTGCCATTGGCATGTTACAAAGGTGGATCGACTGCCGCATTTGTTAAAGATTTATCACCGAAGCTCAAGTTCAGAAATTTTTGAAGAGTGTTGGATTTTTTATTTAACAATTTATTGTGAGGATGATTAGTCGTTTTTTGGTACAGCGTAAAGTATGACTAGGAATCTATGATTGTAGTTTGACCATATATTAGATCACAGAATTATTTTTAGTCCAGTTTCAAATGAAGGAAAATATGATTTAGATGTTTGCATGGTGTCCAGCACTGGTTCCTACATTTCGAATTACAGGCTGTAGTAATAAACCGTAGTATTAACATATTGCCGATTGTTACGACCATTTTATATGTATCCAAATATCGAGTTCTTTGATATCGATAAAGGGCTATTAATAACCAGCCACTAACTCGGGTTGGATATTAGGTCTCCCAAAGTTTAGCGATTGGATAAATAAATTATTTATAATACCTAATTGAATATAAGAGATCAAGATCAAGATCACGCACTTAAACTAACGAGTTCAAGTATTAGGGAACAGCCGATCGATTTCGATCTTTTTTTTTTTTTATTATTGTTAATAGATATAATTAACGATAAAGATATTTAATCACGTCCAAGCAATTTGGGTTTTTGTATAAAGCTATCATGCCTTGTACATTTTGCTGCCAATATAATTAATTCCCGTTTGTTTGGATTGTGCGATTCAAATACTAAATCTAATCGATAAATTAGATAACGAGATTTATAAAAATGAGAATAATAATAATATTGTGAATTATTCATAGCGATTCTCGTATGTAACGTCTGTATGTAACGAGAAATATAATAATTTCATTCGAATCGTGTAATTA
The DNA here is from genome assembly GCA_943736025.1 of Tenthredo mesomela. Taxonomy (NCBI): domain Eukaryota; kingdom Metazoa; phylum Arthropoda; class Insecta; order Hymenoptera; family Tenthredinidae; genus Tenthredo; species Tenthredo mesomela. The sequence continues at coordinate 27,588,494 of OX031017.1, forward strand.
AAAATAATATATTAGAAGTCTTGAGTGAGTCTATAATTATGAAAGAAGTACTATATATATATATATATATATATATATACCTATTATTTGTCAATTTCTCTAGTCAGTTTTTTAATCATATATTTTTTTAGTATATACCTATATTTTCTTTCTTATGCTTGATTAATATTTTCTAGTCATTTAATATGTTTAAATTATTCTCAGATAATCTCTCCATTAAAATTAGTGCACAACGGTATACTCGCGATTTAGTATCTTTAAGCACGTTTGTAGCGTGTAAACGATTAATTTATTTTTTAGGTATATTTATTTTCATTATAAGAAGACACAATATAATATTACCACGATATTTAATTGATATATTTTTTTTTTTTTTTTTTTTTCAAATTATACGTGAGAATGCTGTTGTCATAAATACATAATTATATAGATATTTTATAATCCAAAGAACTTTGTTTACGGCATCAGCTTAGAGAAGTAAACTATTTTTTTAGTACATACATATCGTGTTAGAAGTACAATCCGCATTATTACTGTTGAAGTATTATCATTTTCTTGGCTTATCAACCGAATTGATCATACATTTAATTAAAAGTTGTAAACCTTTCTGCCATTATTGGGTGACAGGGTACTCTCGATAAATTAGATTCAATAAATACCCTGATACGTTTTAAATATGAAGATTTTAGTTTCTCTTAAATCTATTCAATATTTTTGTCTTTTATATTTCTGAGCTATTCAAACATCTGAGTAAGAGAAGATAATGTTAGCTGTAATAAAACTTCGTAATATGAATACCTAGATTGAAATTAAATTAAATTAAATAGGGTAAGAAACTTGCGTGTTCATTTAGGGGTATAATGAATAATAAGCTAATAAATATTTCGATATTTTACGTCTAGAAATTGCGAATTTGATATATATTACATTCTAACTTTGATAATTATTATCACATTCCTTTTTGCAGAAATTAATCAATTTTGCTCTTGTAGTTTTATAGATTAGTTCATTTAGTACGACGAATGTTTAATCAGGGATTTATTATTATTTTCTTACTAGCAAGTTACGGTTTGTGACTGTATAAAATTTTTCAAGCACATCACAATTACATTACAGATCACAAAATTAAAATTATATTTAAAAATCGCATCAAGCTTTAAATTACGTGTTGAAATTTGATACACGATTTTTTTTTTTTTTTTTTTTCATAAAGACGTGTAAATTGCACACGAGCAATGTGAGATCACGAACACTGCCAGTTTGAAACACATTTTAGTTTTAGAGAGTTGAAAACAAACGATAATTTTTTTAAAAGTCAAAAAGTCGTTTCTTATATTTCCTTCATATAGATTCTGAAATTTAAGAAAACGTTTTACAAAACAAGTTTTCTAGATTGATGTCACAAGTTCAGAGTGTCAAATTTGCCGGGTCTTATATTTCTCTACCTTGGTAGAATTAAATTAAATTAAAAAACAAAAAAAAAAAAAAAAAAAAAACCCCTCGTTTAAATGAGGCCTATACATATATATTAGAGCCTTGTTGCGCTGTATTAATTATCATTCTTATTATTCTGTAGCAATGCAGTTTATACCTAAATTGAAGATTCTTCAAATCATTGTATTATAGTATAATATTGAAGTGTGTTTTGCGTTGCAATCCTAAAATTAAATACTAAGAGTATTTGTAATAATTTAACTAGCGAGAAAAAAAAAAAAAAAATACAAAAAAAAAAAATACAAAAAAAAAAAAAAAAAAACATTCTTTCCTATTTATTATTGGCAATTGCCAATTAATACTCTTGAGTATCTTATAGTATATTGTATTTGTCATAAATCGCAACTTAAACGCACAATAAAATTAATTGTAAATAACATTAATTAATTATTTGTCATAGTAGCGTGTGCTAATTGATGAGTAATTTAGCAATAATTTTCAATTCAATATAGAAAATTAATGAAATACCGGTATAATATTGTCCGCTAATAACGATTAACGACACTAATATGACAATCTAAACTAATTATGTCTATAATGTATAAATACAATATATTACCTACTTTGTTCCAATAATTTCTTTATCTAATAAAAACTAACAGCTCACAGATATTTTCTTTTTTATATTGCACACGCCATTAATATCTTTATTTTATTTACTTATACTTATATTTATATTAGTTTTTCTTTTCTTATTCTTATTTTATCATACTGTGTTTTTGTTTTTTTTTTAAAGAAACTAAAACGATCCGCTGGCACGGACGATAGATCTCATTATTCTTATTTATATTTAAATTTTTTTAATTTATAATCTCTCTCTGCACTTCATAGTTTGAAATGAAATTTTTTTAATTTCTTTTTCTTTTTCAAGAAATCTACACGTACGCACATATTTCATACTTATATCATACTTTACTTATTAATATTTCTATTTGAAAAATAAAAACATTCCATTTCTAGTCCGGCTAGATCTTTGAATATCCATAGTTACTTGGTTTCAATTGTTGTTATATTTGTTTTTACGCAATACATGTATACTATTATCAATTTTGTGTCTATATTTCTATAGATATTTACGACTACCTATAGCTGTCTTATTTATATTATTTTTAGAAAAACTGAATATTGGCCTACACAATCACAACGAGTGTGGGGAGAAAAAAATTTATAGAAATAAATAAATGCAAAATGAACATGATTATAATTTTAATTAACGATTTCTTTCTTAAATAAATATATACATAAATAATAAAATTCATTCATTTAAAAGTGAACAAAAAAAAAAAAAGAGAATAAAAGTATTCGTACAATATGTTATAATAGAATATGAATTTCAACATGGTGCATATAGGCTGGGTCATTTTATGTAGCGTAAAAATCATCATGTTTGCTGCTACATGTTTTATATCCCATATTATAGAAAAGAAATGAATCTCTTGTAGTTTCCCTGGTGGAATAAACGAAGCTATGAAATACAGTAGACTATAACATATACATATACGTAAATATATATATATATATATATATATATATTTTAAAGTTTGCTAATATCACAGAAAATTTTCTAGTCTGGACAATACGTTTATTAGCTATCATAATATACATATTACATATATATATATACAATATACATATATAACGCCAATTATTTGAATTATTAATGTCCTTCGAGATACAAACGCAATTTTTGTATAATTTAGAGATTAGAGAAATAAAATGAAGAGAGAGAGCGAGCGAGCGAGAGAGAGAGAGAGAGAGAGAGAGAGAGAGAGAAAGAATAAATAAATAAATAATTAATTGAATAAAAGAAAAATAATAAGTTATTATACATAGAGAGCAATGCAATTGTCACTGTACAGATTTGATGTATGAATAATATAATAGAAAGTTTATTAAAGAGAGTGCGAAAAGAATATTTAAATATGCTAGGAAATGTATTAATATTATTATTATATACCGAGAGGAACACGTATATTCTCTAAAAAAAAAAACCCATGTACATTAATAATTGTTAGTTATTATTAAGTATGATCACATAATAAAATTTAAATAAATATGACTACTGTATAATCCTCATATTATAAACGATCCGAAAAATATTCTCACTTCGTAATACAAAATACAGAGTCACCTACTATTCATCATCTGAGTATTATTCATTATACTAATACCGTCGATCCTACAATTATTATCATCAATCATTATTTTATTCTTTTTTTTTTTTTTCAATAATGCTGAGTGGAATAATTGATAGATTAAATTACATAGTAATATCGCTATTAGTTCAATCTTTCGAAATAACACATTTAAAAAAATTTCACAACACGGTCCCATGGTGTAATGGTTAGCACTCTGGACTTTGAATCCAGCGATCCGAGTTCAAATCTCGGTGGGACCTCTTCTGGCCTCGTAAAAACTAGTCGATTTCATTTTTTGTCAAATAAATTTCTATTCCGCGAGTTTTCGTTTGTTTTTTTTTTGTTTGTTTTTAATTCAGTTATTCAATAATTGCGATTTTGAGGAGAGAATTTTAACTCCGGAAATATTGCGAGTGATTATACGTTTTTGCAGAATATGATGTATTTTTTGAATTTCAAACATCGAGGAATAGAAATATTTGAATACGAAAAAGGAATAGTCATTGATTCGAAGTCCCTATGTACACCGTACATATTTTCTTTTGTAAATAATCGACAGAATGATTACCAAAAAAATTTTTTAATCGTCAAGAACAAAAACAGGGCTCGTCCGGGATTTGAACCCGGGACCTCTCGCACCCTAAGCGAGAATCATACCCCTAGACCAACGAGCCGCGCATGAAATATTGTCGCATAAAAAAATACACTATACAAAAAATCATGGATAACCGATATCAATTTTTTAACAAATATAGAAACTGTATTGTTTAGCACTTTGCATCGATTGAATATTTATATTATAATTTTGAAGAAATTTCAAGCTACGAACAGGCTCGTAATTATTCGTAAGTTAATTCGAGGATCCAATGCTGATGATATCATATAGCAAGAAATAATACTCTCTATATGTCATTTTCGGAATAGTTTTATCCTTTTCAAATTTGTGATCAGCACATTTTGACAAATTTACTTTCTTATAGAATCTAGTTATCCTTCAATCTCGCATAGGTTCCATGGTGTAATGGTTAGCACTCTGGACTCTGAATCCAGCGATCCGAGTTCAAATCTCGGTGGGACCTTGATTTTTTTTTTTGTTTTTTCTTTTCTGTCGTCACTTCGATATTAGATTTTTGTAGAATAAGAATAAAATTCATCCATCCATCACAATCGACTTTTTATTGTTATAGTAGTTTGATACGAAATTGAACATTTCGAGGATCGCTGCGTGGATGTAGATCGCGATATTATACTTATATACGAACCAACAGAGCAGCGATTTAAAATTCCTAAAATTTGATTAAACGTAAATCTAATTTCGAGAGACAGGCTATTCCATAGGAATTAAACGGCAATGACTTCGAAAAAAAAATTCGTGATCCTGGAAACGTGTATCTCGCAAATTGAAAATTCCATTGTCCACAGTAACGAACATATTCTCATCGTGGCGAATAAAAGACAAAACTATCGTACGTTATGAAACAATGACTAACTTAATTAATGTCGACTCTCATACGTGACTAATTGTAAAGCATAGTCGTATATATTCATGTGAGCGTAATTCTTAATAAGACTTTTCCTCTGACCCAAAGACTTCGTTTAAACCTTACAATAAGGTATAATAGCTGCTTGAACCAATTACAGAGGCATATAGAGAAATTTTAAGCTCCAGCATCAGTACGTGATGCAGTCTATTATTTTTAATTTTTATTGTTAAAAACGGGTATAATTATGTACTTGGACTTTAGTAAATAGTGTTATTATCTAACACAACTACAGCTACCGTAAGTTATCTATAAAGAAATGCACTTACTTCGCGAAAAATAATTTCGCTGACTCCGAAATATACATTAAGATAACAAAAAAAAAAAAAAATGAGATTATTATCACATACATATATGCGAGCAAGAGAGCGAAGGAGAATTCTTTAAATATCGAATACGACAAACTATACTAGCCGCGTGTGTGTATACTTCACGCTCGTTTCACCTCGATATTTACACCTCTAGAAACGCGGCTTGTATATCCATCTAATATAATTCTGCACTACCAGCTAATATCCACTTTGATTAGTGTGTCAATTTATACAGTGTTATTTACCTTGTAGATTAAATTATCTTATACACTATAGGTATACCGACTTGGAACACAAAGGACGGGTCGTATTCATTTACAAATATGTTAATCGTTTCGAGGATTTACTGGTTCAGATTCAATAATGAGAATTCAACCTGAGCTTTATGTTTCATCGATGTTGTTAAGATAACAAACTGTATAATGTCTTAATTTATTTTTTTGACAAATAATGCAATCGATCAGTTTCTATATTATATTAGACAAAATATACGAAGGCCAAGAATGACACGATGTGGTAGGATGTATGATGTAATTTTGTCGAAGGCTATTTTTAACAACAACAAAAAAGAATCTCTTTCATTTATAATGTTCGCTCATTTCCGATGCGCGATGCGTATCTAGTATACTATATAAAATCAATGTGCGGATAAATCACGTACCTATATGAATGATTAAACGCATAGCTACGCGAAGAGTGATATTCTCGATTCATTATACTCATAATAGAAAAATGATGGATCAAACGTTCATGTGCTGCAGCCTAGATAACAAAATGAATAAGTTTGTTATGCATTGACGTTCCCATTATTTTCAAATACATCGCGCTATACGTATAACTCTACTTATCTAGGTAATAGAAAGCGGATTCCTCTACAAAATGCAGTTAGCTTTGATATCCACCTGGCTTTATATGTGATTAATGTTAAATATTGTCAAAAAGCAGTTTGACGATTCGTTGTATAATAATTCGATCTGTAGTCTCGATGTGTGACACGTACTATAATATGTCGTATACCCACGCGTTATCTCTACAGGTGTGTGGATTATTCGATTCATTCAAAATGCCTGAGGCGAAACAGGTGGGAATGATGAATAAGTCAAGTTGTTATAGTCGAGGCGCATAAACGGATATATTATAGTATACGCGAGTTTAGTTGGATGTAGTAAACCGTAATGGTCAAACGCGCAGTTGATTCCCATACGTCGACAATTACATAGGTAAGTATAATATCCTAAAAATGACCGCAAAAATTTCAGTATGTATATTGAAAACAATTTGTGAAAATAAGTGAAACCTTATATATTGTTGTCTTTGAAGAAAGTTTTCGCGTGCATTCGATTCTGATATATATATAAGCAAAACTCTCGATTGAATTTTTTTTTATTATATATATACATTATGCATTCGCATTTACAGCGATCAAGTTTTGAATAATCTATTAGCTATATGTGATACACGAAGGCGAAAAGTTGAAACTGTAATGCACATTAGGTATATATGTGGGTACTGTATGAATCGATCGACGTTTTTAAGAGTAAAAGTTATCGCAAGAGAGCACGGTTTGTACTCATACTCGTAACTTTGCTTGTGGGGACCCCATAGTATATACGTGTTTACGGTTAGAAATGTAATACATAACTGAATCTGAGTGTTGGTGTTGGTGCGTAACAGAACTTTTACGGGCTTATAGCAAGGCCTTGTTGAATATCGTCAGTCAGTTGAGACCAGTCAGTAACCTCGGTACAACGCGTCAACAATTTTTTAAAACAGTATAACATAACGCAGCGTTTATATTTTGGAAAAAAAATAAAAATAAAAAAAAAAACAAATTATAAAAAAAAAGGTTGATAAAATGAATTTATCATAATTATTATTCACCTATGGAATAATTAATTGTAAAACATGTACAGAAATAGTTGAATTCATGCTATGCAAATGTTATACAATATTTCTGCGTAAGGTTTGAAGAAGATCGTGTATGGATTGAAATCGAAATTATATTTTTATTATTTTATTAAGAATATGTGACTTAGTATTTTATGTACCTACATAAAGATTTTACGATTTTATTTCAGTTTAGTATCGCGTAAAGAAGATGCGGTACACAGCCACAGCGGTGTTAGCGTTTTTAACGTTTATGGTGCTGATGAATACTTCACAGGGTGCAACAAAACAGAATTGTATCAAGAACACAAACTCAGTGAGTATTTGAACAATCAATCTCGCTGTGATATTTTACAAAAATCGATTGTTTTTGATTTTTCAAATTGATAAAAAAAAAAAAAAAAAAAAATTTCTTTCCATTTTTAGTGTATTCGGAGTGCGGAATGCTGCACGGGTTGTTGTCACGATGACAAATGCGTCGAGTGTGAGGATCAAATTATTGATTATGCATAATAACTCCATTGAATAAAAATTCGAACATAGTATTTCATTAATATTTTGCTAGAATTTCCTAAAACAATATAAAAATAATTATTCGAACTTTAAATCGAATCAGAAATGATTGACCACGTTTACTTTTCAATTTTACTTATATGGATTAAAAATAACTCTCGGAATCAATAATATACACTAAATTTATTTTATTTCAGTTAACGATTCCTGTTTGAGTGATCAACTCTCTGGTGCTGCCGGACCTTGTGCAAATCTTGATCCACCCTGTGCTCCAGGACAGATATGTGTCCTGGGACATGTATCATGTGTGCAGAATCCTTGTCCTCCAGTGCCATCATGCGTGCCACCAGATTACGCAGAATACGATTACGATTAATCCAGCCTACAGTTTTAGAGTCCCGATTTAACGTGAATTAACAATATCACGATAACACCTCAGCCGGGATTATGAAATAATTTTTCGTATTCATTAAACAGCCGTATAATACGAAATTATGTATATTTTCAAGACTACACCGTATAAATAGTCGCGCTACTTGCTCACGCACTTCATGAACGAAAATTTAGATGATCAATCTCAACAATGTAATAAAAATAAAAAAATTCTATCTTGATCAAAGATAAAGAGATTAATCCAGCTAAGGATGTAATTTCAGTATTTTTATATGCATACTTATTTCTTCAATATTTTAATAGATTTTATTTTGAGAATCCACGCGATTTTTAGCTGATAATATTTTTCCTAACTAGGTACTCTATTCATATCAGATTTATATTATCGAGGATATTTAGTTTAGCAGGATGCGGGCCATCGATTCAACTGTGTATAATGGTAATAAATAAACGGAATCTATATGTATATAATTGAATTTTATATTTTTCTTCCAAACATATCAATGTTAAAACTCTTTGGTATAATATATTTCCTTGCAGATTATATTAACATAGCTATTAATAGTAAAGAGCGATTCAGGAAATCCCACTCTTAAATAACTACCTTATATTTATAGCAAATTTATACATTTCTATGTATTTCGCATAAGTTGTTATATAATTCTTGCATAATATTGAAATTCAATTAAATCTCCAAAGAGACTTTGAGCTTTATACTCACATAGAATTCCTGTTCATGTGAAGTTCATGCAAGATATTGATTATAGATTTGATATATTAACTCAATATAGTTTCTTGATATGATAATCAATTCATATGATAATCGAAAAAAAAAAACCAAAAACAAAAAAAAAATATTTCAAGAACTGATGATTATAACAAGCGATATAAAAACGTAAATAAAAATTATTTTCAAATATAATAACGAACTCTTTCAGTCATAATACTGATTTGTAACATATAAAATTACTGATAACTCAGTACATGATTAGTGACAAAGTTTCATAAAAATATGAGGGACTCATCTTATAGTTCCAGATAAAATCTTATCCTCACAACTTACTGCACAATATAATAAGGATAAAAATCAGAGTCGTAATACTTGACGTTAACATAGCCTCTGGGATCCCCTGTAGTGTCAAAATCAGCAATAGGAATCTTTGTACCATAATGTCCTATGCATTTATGAACAATAGGAATCCCAGCGATGATATATGCGTCCTTACCAGAAGCGTACTTGTGGGCGTAGGATGCGCTAGTTGCAAAACTAACTCCTTGACCAAACCGTCCACGGGTTACACATCGCCAGTTAAAATTGTTATCTATAAACATAGAAAATGATATTCAAAGGATTATTATGAGATTGGTGAGTGGTCAGTCAGGCCAGGATTCATCATCAGGTCTTTCAGACTGTCGTGGTTCTAGACAGTCTCAAGTCAGTATTTCAAGACCTGACTATGAATACCGTGCTTCGTACAGGGCGTTCTCCTAAAATCTTTGGTAGCATAGCCACTGTATTGTATTTCCTCATTATTACAAACTACATTATATTATTATCGATAATTTCACCTGCAATGCTGATTGCGTTATGCAAAGACGTAGCATGTATGACCCGATGCTCGGTCACGGTGCTAGGATGATGATTGGCGTTGAGTTCCTCGTAGCTGAGTACATAGCGAGACCATAAATATGGATTTTCAACTCGTCTGATGAGTGGAGTTTTACATAAAAATATTGGTGATAGAAGATTTTTGACGTAGGCTGTCTCCGAAGAACATGTTACAATTTCTGTCCATGGTGCACCGGTTTCGTATCCACTCCATGGGAATAATTTTCTTAAACCAAAGTCGTTGGTGGTTTTTGCTTTGTCGACTAATTCCATTGTTTATATTATTATTTATCACATCAGTCAATGAGAATAGAAAAAGAAAAATACTGTAATGTAATATCGGAATATTCACATCTAAATGTTCGACGTATTTCTAGAGCTATGAGATCTCGACTGTTCGAATCTAAATGCGGCACAACTGACCAACGCAATTCTACGAAACTCTGAAAACACCAATTCTGGGATTCCCCGGTTATCGGAGTGCGTTTGCATAAAAAGTCAGTGCGCCTTTGTTTAGACCATAACGCGACATCTCGTGTTCAGTATACTTATGTATGACGGAAAATCTGTTCTGGACGAACGAGGCGCTTCTACAATCACGGTTCTGACGATTTTTGAACATTTGATGGCAAGACGCATGACTTCAATCTTGCAAGTCTATGGTTAACGACGATAAAGAAATAAAATAAATAAAAAATAAATCTTGATGTAGGAATTAAGAGGCAGGAGCTTAACCATCCGAGTCGTGCTTGTGCTGCCCCGAAGCAGATGCCTGTTGGAACTGTAGAAGCTGCATCGAATGGTGATAACAACAAGCCCATGCTATAACTATTTCACTTTCCGTTGGTAGATTCAAAAGCTTACTTCAGCCTTATCGCGATGATTCGTAGTCGGTATAAATACCGTTGATTGAAATAGTATTTTTGAATGAGAGAAATTAAATAACGTTAATTAATAAAAAAAAAAAAAAGAAAGAAAAAGATACCGTATTGAAATAACGAGTTATTAAATATCCGGTGTCCAAGAAATCAAAGGGAGGATTTTTGATCAGCTCGTGTTTTAATTAATAATGTATAAAAAAAAAAAAAAATTATTCCGAAAAATGTGTAAAATATTTTTCGCTACGAATTGAATTGCATTAACAGTCGATGAAAACTATAATAACAACAATTTTGAACTACGTGGTAACTATCTTTTGAACTATTCACTGCATTGCAATTGGCGTAGTAAATAATTTATCTCCAATCGTAATCAACAAGTCAGTCACGTTCTGTTTTTGTCAATTCGGATCATTCGGAGTTCCAGACTCGAAATATTATCGATAAATAATTATTTCATCAATTGTTTCATCATTCGCGATATAAAATCAGCATAAATAATAATTAATTAATGGTAGTTCGATTGTGGCGCCCAGAAAAATAGTCCCTATAATACGTTGGATGATCTTCCCATCCGCGGCGCATCGTCAACAGTCATTTCTTTTGAACCCAAGGGTGGTGCAACAAGTAAACGGTTGCTCTCTTCACAGTAATCATAATTAGAGAGCAGATTTATCCCTGAGTAAGTATATTCAAGCTTATCGTGAGTTAGCTTATTCGTATCTTTATCAAAGTCAGTGAAATCGGGCATTAATATTAAATTATATTCTCGAGATTGTGAGATCTAGATTTTTCTAGCTATTGTACCGGCAAGTGGCAGCGGAGGGACGTGTTCTCCACATTCCGCTGAAAGCTCTCTCGTTCGTTGTCAGATAAGTGACGATTTACCTATAAACATGTATTCCGGCTTGTCGTGAGTTCGTATTATTCGTGTCTTGACTAAATTCGGTAAAATCAGTTCTTGAAAATAAATTATATACGCTAAATCGCGATTTTAGATTATCTAGCCGTTGTATCAACAAGATGGCTGCCGACGCCGAGGGGCGGGGGCAGGTACGGTTCTCCACATGTCAGTGAAAAATGTTCTTTTCTTTATTAGATTAACAAGTTTTATTGCTCGTTCGAAAGGTAGGAGATATATACTTCTTTATAAACGACAAGATAAATATCAATGGGCTTGTTGTATGTTTATGAAATTCGCGTAATAATTGAGAAATGAAAATTCGATTCAGTGCCAAGTTTAGTTTGTTTACAAGCCTCTAATGGCTGCGATTATAATTCTTTATGACGTCGATTCGTAAAAACGTTAACAAACTTCTCGAAGGTTGGCGATCATTGCCATCAGAGTCCGCCACCTCGGGGGTATAATTTTCGCAAGTTTTTCACACCCACATACTTTTTTATATATCTATAAACACGAATGTGTAAAAGCATAAATTTCTGCAGTAGGGTGATTATTTTCGGTAAAATATTTACATACATATAATATTTTGTGTTTTTTATTATCTCTACATTTATTTACGTATATATGCGATTTAACGACTGCCATGCCGCCATCCCTCGGTGTCTTGTTGCAACTTTTACTCTTTTATTCCCATAAGCATTTTTCAACTAACATTCATATATATATATGTACTATTTTTTCGACTATACACTATTCGGTATAAGTACAATACGTATATTCGCCTTATAGGCTCTGGAACGTATTGTACTAATGGATTATTTTTTATTATTATATTATACTTGAATTCCGTTCCGTAAGAATATTTTGTAAGATGTAAATAGAGACTTATACGAGTAGTTGAATATTATTTTTATTTTTAACTATTTAACGGTAAAACAAAAAAATTGAATTCTATTATCCACACGTCTCATTCATTTCGGACTTATTTAATTTATTTATTGCTAACTTTTTTTTCTAAAAATAGTTAAATAGACATACACACATCGTTTTGTATAAATATTTCGTGTATATTTATATAGTATAACGTCGTAGAATTATTATCAAATAAAATCTTTGCTACTTATCTGATATTCGAATAGGAGAGACTTTCAAGATTTTATAGTATAGTTACGGCAGGAAGTGCAATTAAGGAGTAAAGTTTTGTGTCATTTGTCAAAATGTGCAGTTGAAATATTATAGTGTTTCTAAATCCAAACCACAATATGGAATAGTCCATATATATAATATATAATATATTCGTAGTGCAGTGTAATTATTCCAGTTTTCATTACCATTACGAAAGGATTATTATTGGATACGTATTTGGATTCATATTTCCCTTGTATTCCGAGATCCTGAAGATGGTGAGTTTTATATTCAATAAAATTTCTTGATTCATCTGAAGTAATTTCGATATAATATATATTTTCAAATGCTTCTCTATAGGCACTTACTTGTTATTGACAACGTTCATCATTCATTTTGAATGTAGATAACATTCACAGTCAAAATATGTATATATAACTATACTGTTACCTACAGTAATATTATTCAACTGAAATAGCATTGTTTCAAGGAAAGGATAAAATAAGAATGTCTGAACGCGCTATGTAAAATGTTTTCCAATTATTTTTTTATTTTACTTCGGTACGTAAATAAGTGTGACTATAGATGGTCACAGCTAATTACTAATCCTAGTATTCGTGCCATACTCTCTGACGATCGGTGATAAAAATAGAATAAAAAAAAAAACGTTAACAATTTTTGCCCAAGATCCCTTGATTATAGGAGATCGCCAGATATATCAATTTTACAAAATATCATTTCACAGATCCATATGCATGTCGATATTATTACACAATATATCTCCGAAATCAGATGTAATTATTTGTTGTACAGAAACATAATTTGCTTGTAAAAATCGGAGAGTTTTTGAACTACAGTCGTCGTTTATTCTCACGTGCTTGTGATATTAGTTGTATTTTACTCTTCGTCGATTAGATGTCATTTTTCAGTTCAAATTGTGTAGATATTTGGCGAAGCGTTTCTCTGGTTTTTAGTCTTTCTTAATTCGGATGCAACGTGGTGCGCAACGGCAGCAGCTTCCTTTTTGATTTATTCGTTCATTTACGCATCGCCATCCCGGTTTGCAACTGACGTCCCGACAACTTCGGCAGTTACGTCTTATGTCGGTCAGAACTTGTGCTCTTGTGCATTGACAACTCGGTGCTGGAGTAGGCTTCGGGGCAGGTGTAGTTGTAGTTGTAGTTGTAGTTGGTGGTGGTACACCGCCAGCGGATACAAGTTCGCTCAATAAAATTAAGACGAAAGTACTGACGACAAAGCAGAAGATCTTCATGTTGAATATCGTTGATTATTCACTGATAAAACTGGGAAGAAATTTTCCGCTTATATACTGATCGTGAAAAAAACATTTTATCCGTATTCTAAACAATATTTGTAACAAAAATATTAGCTACACGTCGCTCTAACAACTATCAATACTTGGAATACAATTATTGTTTCAATAGATATAGAATAACTATAAAACATCCATCAGCGTTGCCATTATTTAGACAGGGCCGCCAAGCTGGGTAAATATCGGTAAATACTTCATAAAACTCATTTTAACAGTAAAATTTAAAATGCTCAATGTTTCGAAAAATCTATTTGAAATTAAAAATTAAGAAACAGGTACTTATAGAATGATTTTCCAAATGGTAAATGTTTACTACAAAATTAGTATACTCAGGCTTGAAAAGAAAATTCGATTAACTATGAATGACAAAGAATTGTAACATGGATTATATAATACAGCTTCCGACCTAATGCTAGCACCGATAGTACACAATAGTTAAATACCGTAATGCATTACAATAAATGCAAACTATCGTTAATTTGGTTACATGCGATACCAAGGTATACACCTTGTGCCTTTCCTATTCGTGCCTTCTTGAGTCTTTTTCAGATTGATCGCTAATTAAAGGTAACGATATTTTCCTCTTTTTTGTGGAACACACACCTACTTAGGTGGATATCGGCTTGTGTTACCCAGTTGTTATTTTTCATTCTGTTTCGTGAAACACAGAGATAACTGAGAATTCAAGATTTATATGGTAGAAATATGATGAACATCGTAAGATTGAGTTGAAATTGAGTTCGTCATACTCATAGGTATTTCTTGATAAACTAATTTAACTTCAAAAATAGTTTTAATATATATCAATAAATTATCGAGCCCAGATGCGAGCCAATTCCTAGCAGCTAACAGCTATTATTTTAAAATTCTTTAACTCCCTAATTTCTCTTGTATCTCATGAGACTGTCGCAGAATATTTCGTCCGATGTATAGATATTATGACATTGAAGTTTGCATCGTTGGAACGCAACGAAATTCAACGTGAATTTAAAAAAAAAATATACATAGCATAAAAATGATCCTACTAGGTTTATTAACATTTTCAAGTTATTTCTAGTCGTTTTCAATTTTCAAACATAGTAGGATCATTTTTGGTAAATTGATATATTTAAATTATTTTTTTTTCGGAGTTCGTTGCGTTCCAACGATGCAGACTTCAATGTCATTAGATATTAGATAATCAAGATAATTTGTGGCGTATATAAAACGTGATCGCGAGAGACGCCTACGCTTGGAAAACTTGATACATCTATTATTTGTCGAGAGCAAAAGATAACCCGCTACCTGCAGATCTTTTTTAGGAACATCGACAGCCACTCTTTTTTTTTCTTTTTTCCAATTTTCCCCAGTCGCACAAAAAAGAGGGCATTGGGGTATCATTCAGTCTTTCATTTTTCAAGTTATGTTTTTTTTTTTTTTTTCCAAGTAGGCTCCTATAGGGAAGAGCGCGACAAAGAGGGCAGCGGAGCAGAGGGGGCACCTCGGCAAAAAAAAAAAAAAAAAATTCTTGGAAAATTTTCATTTTTTTTTTTTTTTTTTTTTTTTTTTTTTTTTTTTTTTTTTCAATAAAAATTGTTTCCCAAAGTAATTTTATTTTTTTTTAAATTTAATTTGTGACATTTGGCCGAGGTGCCCTCTTTGCCCCGCTCGCCCCTATAGCCACCAGCGCCGCGGTGTACTAGCGTTTTTATCGGCGTTAGTAATCGGCGGTAAGGCAGAATTTTCTGCAAAATGAAATAGCACTGTTCAATTAGATATTATACTCTTACCACGCGATCGTGCTTGTATTGTAGTTCCAAGGAATACCCGCTTCGGGGGCAGCACAACTACGCAATTGTTGTTTTTATCTTATCGCTATACTATAAGAAATTTCTCGCCTCTATCGCATCACGTTCAATAATTACATCATAATATAGTCGCAATTTAGATATAGGTAAAGAACAAAATACGGTGACAAAACATCCGTTGTCATAATGTCGAGCCTGGATCACCACGACTCCTTTTTTTGCTGTCCTAAACAATATGGTATTCTTTAGTTTATTACCAATCTTGTTTATGCATTTGTTTACAACACGAATTCAAATTTCAAGTCAGATTTTCGATATCCTCTTATCAGTCGAGATCTGCGCGAGTTAACCGATAGCGAGATATATCCACAATTTAAAAGTGTATTCTAGGATTAGGTAGTATTTGCTTAATAAGGGCCCATCAACTTCTCCCTTATATTCTGTGTACAAAAATAGTGAAAACTGTATAAAGGTTAAAGTCGTCATTTTTTTGCGAATTATACTTTATTCATACGAGATATAATCAGATAATTTTTCAAATAACTTATTACATACTTATTCGAAGGTTAATGTTTTTTAGAAGGTTTTTAATTGGGTATTCATGTTCAGTGTACTCCTTTGGAGGAGTTGAAATTTCCAAAAAGAAATCTTTTTTTTTTCTGCCACACGAGGACTCCAACAAAATCCAGAAAAATCATGATGTCTAATGAGGGTTTGACCCTCATTACGCATATTTGACACCATGTATTACTTTCAGTCTGATAGTGGCTACGCTGTAGATAAGAAACTGCCAAATGATTCGGTTGTCGTAAAGAATCAGGACCACCGTTGGATCAATCTTGAAATTTTTGGTCCTCAATTGTTGATAGGAGATACCTCTATGGTATGAACGTGGGATTTTTTGATAAACCTATTTTTGATTGAGATACTGGAAAAATAAGTAAGAAGAATTGAAAAATTACGAAAAGAAAATCGAAAAAATTGAATAACTCGAGTAATTCTTGCAATATCGAAAATTCCTACGTTCATACCGGTTCATACCATAAAGGCATCTTCTATGAACAATTGAGGACCAAACATTTCAAGATTGATCCAGCGGTGGTCCTGATTCTTTACGACAACCAATACAAGTAATTTTGTAGTTTCTCATATTTAGCGTAAGCCACTATCAGACTGAAAGTAATACATGATGTCAAATATGCGTAATGAGGGTCGAGCCCTCTTCAGACATCATGATTTTTCTGGATTTTCTCAGAGTCCTCAAGTCTCAGAATTAAATCAATTTCTTTTTGGAAATTTCAACACCTCCAAAGGTTTACATACCCCCTCAAGCTGCAGTAATATCAACTAAATTCATAGGCTCGAATTTTTTCCTTTTTTCTCTTGACTTTGAATTTTATAGGTGTATATTTTACTTTTTCTTTCTTTTACTTTTAATTTTTCATATTTTTTGATAAGGGAGCTATTCATCTTAATAGATTACAGCTATGGCGACACTGATGATGTGTGAAACATATTCTTCACTTTTATACCTATGTACTTGGCGTTCGGAAATGTTTGTCTTTAAATCCGATAACTTTTATATAGTAATAGGTAATATGTAACAGTCGAACCAAGCTGTAACAGTAATTATTCAACTAGAATAGCATGGTTCCAAGGGAGGGATAAAACAAGAGTGTTTGAACGCGCTATATGTGCTGTTTTCCAAATATTTTTTATTTTACTTCGGTACGTAAATAAGTGTGACTATAGGTTCACAGCTAATTACTAATCCTAGTATTTGTGCCATACTCTCTGACGACCGGTGATAAAAATAGAAAAAAAAGCGTTAACAATTTTTGCCAAGATCCCTTGATTATAGGAAATCGCCAGAGATATTAATTTTACAAAATATCATTTCACAGATCCATATACATGTCGATATTATTACACAATATATCTCCGAAATCAGATGTAATTATTTGTTGTACAGAAACATGATCTGCCTGTGAGAATCGGAGAGTTTTTGAACTACAGTCGTCGGTTATTCTCACGTGCTCGTGATATTGGTTGTATTTTATTCTTCGTCGATCAGATGTTATTTTTCAGTTCAAATTGTGTATTATAGATATTTGGCGAAGCGTTTCTATGTTTTTAATCTATAATAATATTAGATCGGATACAACGCGGTGCGCAACGGCAACAGCTTCCTTTTTTATTTATTCGTTCATTTACGCATTGCCATCCTCGTGGGCAACGAATGTCTCGACAACTTCGGCAGTTACGTTTTATGTCGGTCAGAACTTGTGCCCTTGTGCATTGACATCTCGGTACTGGAGTAGGCTTCGGGGCAGGTGTAGTTGTAGTTGTAGTTGTAATTGGTACACCGCCAGCGGATACAAGTTCGCTCAATAAAATTAAGACGAAAGTACTGACGAAAAAGCAGAAGATCTTCATGTTGACTATCGTTGATTATTCACTGATAAAACTGGGAAGAAATTTGTCACTTATATACTCATCCGTACAAAAACATTTCTCCTCATTCTAAACGATGTTTAGAAGAAAATATTAGTCATACAGCGCTCTAACAACTTTTGATATTTAGAATACAATTATTGTTTCAATATATCGAATAAATACAAAACATCCATCAGCGTTTGTCAGTATTTAGACGGGACCGCAAAGCTGGGTAAATACTTCATAAAACTAATTTTAAAAGTACAGTACTACCTCGTTATAAGCGACTGTTAGAGTGGTTAGGGGAATAGAATTTCAAGAAATTCGTCGCCGAAGCGTTCCCCCACTACTGAGAAATTGTACATGTGTCAGTGTGTCAGTGAGCATCACCACTGGGAGTACCTTAAGGGGGTATCCCCACCTTTAAATAGGTCAACATTCTGAGAAAGAGATTGATATTTTACAGCGAATTTGAGGGTCTGATCAAATCTAAAAAAATCATGAAGTTGAGGGAGGGTTTGACCCTCATTATCCATACTTAACATTGGATATTACTTTGAGTCTAATCGGGGGGTGAATCACAACGGAAATATGGTGTACACACGGTCGGAAATGTTAGGAAATATTGGGAGATATTGGGAGATATTAGGAGATATTACGGTCGGAAATGTTGGGAAATATCGGGAAATATTGGGAGATATTGGAAAAAATCGGGAGATATTGGAAAATATTGGAAGATATCACGGTCGGAAATTTTGGGAGATATGGGGAGATATTCAGAAAAAAGGAGATATGGTGTACGCATTTCTGCTTGTGATTCACCCCCTGAGTCTAATAGTAGTTACGCTGAATATAGATAAATACAAAATTACTCGGTTGTCGCAAAGAATCAGTAGTACCGTTGGATCGATTCTGGAATTTTTGGTCCTCAATTATTGAGAAGAGATGCCTCTATCATATGAACATAGAACTTTTTGATATCGCGAAAATTTCCTGACTCGCTTAGTTTTTACTGAGATTTTTCTAATTCTTCAATTTTTTTTTTCTATTTTTTCTATTATCTCAACCAAAAATAGTCATATCAAAAAGTTCTATGTTCATATGATACAGGCATCTCTTTTGAACAATTGAAGACCAAAAATTCCAAAATCGATCCAACGGTACTACTGATTCTTTGCGACAACCGAGTAATTTTGTATTTTTCTATATTCAGCGTAACTACTAATAGACTCAAAGTAATATTCAATGTTAAGTATGGATAATGAGGGTCAAACTCTCCCTAAACTTCTTGATTTTTTTGGATTTGATCAGACTCTCAAATTCGCTGCAAAATATCAATCTCTTTCTTAGAATGTTAACTCATTTAAAGGTGGGGATACCCCCTTAATCGATAGCGAGATATATATCCATAATTTGAAAGTGTATTCTAGGATTAGGTAGTATTTGCTTGATAAGCACCCTTCTTTCAACTTCTCCCTTATATTCTGTATACAAAAATAGTGAAAACTGGATTAAGGTTCAAGTCGAAAATTTTTTTTTTGCGAATTATACTTTATTCATACGAGATATAAGCAGATAATCTTTCAAATAACTTATTACATACTTATTCGAAGGTTAATATTTTGTTACAAAGTTTTTAAGCTGCAGCAATATATCAACTAAATTTTATAGGGTCCTAATTTTTTTCTTTTTCTTCTTCTTCTTCTCTCATCATGACGTAATTTTGTATAGATTCGCCAGAAGTTTTTCTACTTTCTTCCTATAAATCGTGGCACGCACGAAGGGCTGCAAATACAGCGGTTCTGTTTTTCTTTCGGTATTCGTTCCATTATGCAATCGTATTCTCGTAGACAATCAGTGGATGCACAACTTAGACAATTGTTTTTTCCGTCCAACAGAAGTTCGGCGTCTGTGCATCGATTCGGACATGATTTATTATGCTCAGAAGATTTATGTGCCTTTTTTATTCTACACCCTGGCACGGCTTCGCCGACTTCAAACTCGTTCAATAAAATTATGACCAAAGTACTGACGAGCAAGTAAGAGAGCTTCATCTTAATAGATACAGTTATGGCGACACTGATGATGTGTGGAACATGTTCTTCACTTTTATACCTACTTGGCGTTCGGAAACGTTTGTCTTCAAATCCGACAACATTTATATAGTAATAATATGTAACAGTCGAACCAAGCTATAACAGTAATTATTCAACTAAAATAGCATGGTTCCAAGGTAGGGATAAAATAAGAGTGTTTGAACGCGCTATATGTGCTGTTTTCCAAATATTTTTTATTTTACCTCGGTACGTAAATAAGTGTGACTATAGGGTCACAGCTAATTACTAATCCGAGTATTTGTGCCATACTCTCTGACGACCGGTGATAAAAATAGAAGAAAAAAAGAAACGTTGACAATTTTTGCCAAGATCTTTTGATTATAGGTAATCGCCAGAGATATTAATTTTACAAAATAGCATTTCACAGATTCATATGCATGTCGATATTATTACACAATATATCTCCGAAATCAGATGTAATTATTTGTTGTACAGAAACATGATGTGCTTGTGAGAATTGGAGAATTTTTGAACTACAGTCGTCGGGTATTCTCACGTGCTCGTGATATTAGTTGTATTTTACTCTTCGTCGATCAGATGTCATTTTGCAGTTCAAATTGTGTAGATATTTGGCGAAGCGTTTCTCTGGTTTTTAGTCTTTCGTAATTCGGATGCAACGCGGTGTGCAACGGCAACAACTTCCTTTTCCATTTATTCGTTCATTTACGCATCGCCATCCCGGTTTGCAACTGACGTCCCGACAACTTCGACAGTTACGTTTTATGTCGGTCAGAACTTGTCCTTTTGTACATTCACAACTCGGTACTGGAGTAGGCTTCGGGGCAGGTGTAGTTGTAGTTGGAGGTGGTGTTGGTGGTGGTCCATCACCGCCAGCGGATACAAGTTCGCTTAATAAAATTAAGACGAAAGTACTGACGACAAAGCAGAAGATCTTCATGTTGAATATCGTTGATTATTCACTGTTAAAACTAAGAAAAAATTTTCCGCTTATATACTCATCGTGAAAAAAATATTTTATCCGTATTCTAAACAATATTTGTAACAAAAATATTAGCTACACGTCGCTCTAACAACTATCAATACTTGGAATACAATTATTGTTTCAATACACGGAATGAATATATAATATTCATCAACATATTGCTCGTCATATATACCTATCCTATTAAATTTCTCAGTGCACTATGTAATACGGGTAAAAGTCATTGTCGGAATATTTCACATAAACAGTCTTCTGTTGATTCGTTGTAGTGTCGTAATTTTCGGGCGGAATACGCGTTCCATAGTTTCCCAATATACTAGTCGACGTAAGTATACCAGCCACGATGTAAGCGTCATTTTGGGTCGCTTGATTAGCAGAATAATCCGCATCTTTTGCAAAACTGACGCCTCTGCCATATCTATAACGATTCACCAGTCTCCAGTCAAAGTTGTTTTCTACAAAAAAAAAAAAAAAAGATAGAGAAGGGAAGAAAATTTGATCAGATTACATTAAAATCACTCCTCTGTATCTTATTTTTAATCCTCTGAACTATAATATATAATATATAAGAGATATTATTTTATACTTTTTCTATATTATTATCTAATATTCTTAAAAAATTAATACAAATATTCGGTTGAATGATATAACAAGGTGACATTGTTGGAGGTTATTTAATATTCAATTTGGTATAATATGTTTAGAGAAATAACGCGAATGCGATAGAAAAAAAAAAAAAAATAATATTACGAAAAAACATCTTTGATAATAATCCTACCGGATATACAAATATTTACCTATGCTACAATATGTACTCTAATATGACATCACAATGAAAACAGACGTAAAAATAAAAATAAAAATAAAATAAAAAACAAACAATAATAACAATAAATATTATCTAGATATACGCAGCTGCAGCAACTTCATCGACAATTTGAATAAATACGTTGAATAAACGTTCGGTCAGAAATTATTCATACCTGCTATTTCGTAAGCTCCGGAGATTGAGGTAGCATGTATAACTATACGCTCCTGAACGTTGCAGGATATAGGGTCAGCCCTCATTTGTTCATATTGTAAAATATAACGTGACCATAAATATGGGTTTTCGATTCTTCCTACAAATGCATCTTCAATATTTGGAATTTGACTGCCTAAAGTATTTGACAAGAAAATTTGTTCCTCAAGAGTGATGTTCACGGTGTCGATTCTTGGTACTGGATCTCCGTCCTTAGTATCACTCCATGGAAATTTTCTTCGGAGTCCAAAATTGTTGGATGTCACAGCTTGTTGTAATAATGCAGCTAACGCCATTTCACAACTCTACGATCTTCAAACAATCAAATCACAAATAGTTTAGGATTTTTAAGACCCTATTTTAATGCCACATGCAGAATGGTATAGACAAACACTGATTGATAACTGCATAACTGTGTTCGGTAATGCGTGGCCCGGGATTTCCCCAAAATTATCACAATCCACAATGCATTAGGCTTATATTTTATGACCCGGACTACATAATCGTGTAGAGTCGTGGCTCGAATCTAAAAAGGAACCGTTTTTCTCGGTTCGCAAAATTTCCGAGATACACGGTATACCTACCTTGTTTGCCGTAGTCGGTCACACGAATTATAGTATGTTGTTGTCGGTATATGACCAACGATATGAGAAAATTTTCTATGACGTAAGACAGCGTTTGTTTAGTGCTGCTATCTGACGGTTATCGTATCAACGAATAAACGCAGTAAATAATTATTCAAAATTATATAAATAGGTATACGGTCTGAAATATGATACGGGATGATTTTAGAATGTTTGTTTGATTTATTAACCTTCGTAGTGTTTTGAAATTTTCTTGTCCGTTGAAAATTACGGTTTTTCTTTTTATAGAGAATGATGAAAAAATGTTTCGCACCATTGATAGCGGTGAGTTTCTTTCATTTGACTGAAATGTTCGTTGGAAATGTATGCGCGGAAATTTTGGATGATGAAAATCTTGAGGATCATGGTTTCGGAAAATTGTATCAATGGAAAACCGTTGCCGACGGTTTTATCGATGGGAAAAAAAGTCGCAGACCGATAATGGTTGTTATTCATAAACTGGGATGTCCAGCCTGTGAAAATCTGAGTTTGAAATTTTCGAATTCGTTAAAATTGCTCGATTTGAGTAAACGGTAAACATCGTAATAGTAATCCTCGTTGAATTTCTTCCGATATTTAAGTCCTATTATAGTACGACAATATTATACATGCTTATTAGTTTCGTAATGGTAAACGTCGAAAGTTCAGCGGAGCAAAAACTGCCAGTAAAATTTCTTCCGGATGGTGCATACGTCCCCAGAATATTATTTTTTTCTCCCGATGGTAAAATTCTTCGAGAAATTGTAAATCAGGACCCGAACCGAGAGCCACAATACAAATACCACTATTGGAGTATCGGACAAATCATCGATTCCATGCTAAAAGTTTTGGACATGTTTTCTCATACTACGAACGTTTAATATCAGAATGAAAACCACCTTAACTCCCCAAAGTAACTAATAAGTTAAATGAATTAATTAATAAGAATAAAAACAATTTCTATGGGAAATGAGCTTTTCAAACATGTCTTTTTTTTTTTTTTTCCTAAATTGCATTACTTCGTAGCGTGTTTTGCGCAATGCGCTTTTTGCCTCTTGCTTCTTGGAGCTACTCCTTTATTTATCAAGACGCAGGTTTATTTCGTGAACAAAAGGCTTCTTGAACAATTCTTCGTTACCCCATGCGGTAGACACAACGGTGCTAAACACACATATACATGTATATAAAGTCTGTGTAACGA
Source organism: Tenthredo mesomela (assembly GCA_943736025.1). Lineage (NCBI taxonomy): Eukaryota > Metazoa > Arthropoda > Insecta > Hymenoptera > Tenthredinidae > Tenthredo > Tenthredo mesomela. The sequence goes on from OX031017.1 coordinate 27,612,727, forward strand.
TGTGGTTCTATTGTTTTTTTTTTTTTTTTTTTTTTTTTTTTATATATCAAAAGTTTAAAAGAAATTTACTTCTATTATTATAAACGAGATAATATAAAGAAACGGGTATATATATTAGGTGTGCACACAATTATACCTTTATTTTTATATAGTCGAATCGCAATTCTAATTCACCTCATAGTTTCATTTTTATTCATTTGATTAAAGAAATAAACCAAACTTTATATATAATGCCATGTGTGATCTCCTGCACACGCGTGTCTAGGAAGTGCATTTGATTAAGAAAAAAGAAAAAAAAAAAAAAAAAAAAAACACAATAAAATACGTACTGTTTAAGTTGAAGGAAGATTGAGGGTGGACCCGAAGGTAGGTAGGTATATATATACGTAAGCTTTGATCGTGGAGAACACAAAGTTGTATTATTTCCGCCGTTGAGACTCGTGGGTTTCAAACGGTTTAAGATCTACGGGGCGTGAAATGCGCCTCTCCACCTCGCGTCGTTTAATGATGTTTCCAATTCAATTTCTCCTTCTTGCTTTTGTATTGTTAAAAGAGAAATGAGAAATGAGAATGGCTCCGGGGGGCGCCTAGCTTTTCTCTTTTCGCATATATATATATACATATATACATATTATAGTCGTCGTTGTGTTTCTCGGTCTTCAGCAGTCAGGATCCTTTCGGGGAAAAAAGAAACCACCGACGATACGCAGGTGTATACTTTATATATACATACATACATATCAAGTTATGTATAGGTATACGTATATGTACGTAATACACCAAGAAATATCATCGCGAGATTGCTGAGCTTGTATATATATGTGAGGGAACGAGGAAGGAGAAGCAAGAGAAATGGGAAATGGTAAATGGGAACGGGAAAAGGGAGGATCAGACGACAGGAAACAAAACTTCTTATCGTTAGAAGAGACTGACGTACAAATAATTATAGAATCCTTGTATCCTACTGCAATCTCTGTCAGTCCTTTAGCTGCCGTACAACTCGCCCCATTATTTTACCCCCTTCTACCCTACTTGGACAGAGTTCAAGAACCGTGCGGTAGACTCGAGGACAGGAAACTTAACTCTACCATAGAAATCTACAAAGGGAAATTTCGGGTCTGAGCTCCGGCAGTTACTTGTCTCTAACATCGTTATAACATATTTGTTATACAAATTTTTCTTATTTCTTTTTTTTTTTTTTTCTGCAATTATGATAATTACAATTAGACCGTTATTACGTGGCTTTTAATTAATTAATTAATCGTTTATTCATTAATTTGTTTGAAAAATTAAAAAATTATCGACGAATTTGTGTTTTTCTTTTTTTTTTTTTTCTTCTTTTTTTTTTCAAGTTAGAAAAACATGCAGGGGGGTTATTTGAAGCGAGGGAATTACGGGCGTTATAGTAGAGGTGTAATAAAAGCAATCGTGTGCTACCACCGCGTGGTGCTTGACGAGGTTTATTTCTGAAGCGAAATTGTTAAATTTAAAGGTTTTCCTAGCGAGGTTTGCGAGCTTCTGTGTACTGGCAGGAGTTTGCGGCTTGTTCCTTGCTTATTATTACATTACTTCGCGAGCACGAGAGCGAGAGCAAGAGAGAGAGAGAGAGAGAGAGAGAGAGAGAGAGAGAGAGAGGAAGAGAGAAGCACTCTGGCGCTCATTAACTACCTTATTTTTTTACATCCCTCACCAGCTGCTGCTGCTACTGCTGCTGCACTGACTCGCGGTGCAGGTTTTAATTCTATGCATATACCGCAACTCCAACGAGTTTTAAGACCCGTGTTATATTATATGTTTAATACTACGGGAATGCCACATAGCTTCCTACATTTTTGTTAAATTCGTATTAACTCACTTAACGTTAAAAGTCGCGGTCTACTCTCCCCCCCCCCCCTCCGCTCGTCTTTCACTATACAATTCACATGAATTATTTTTGCTAATATATAAAGTACCTACAGCTACATGAGCTGCGTATAAAAATTGCAAAGAGAAATAAAAAAAAAAAAAATAATTCATTAACTCATATCACTCGCATATATTTATAGTTTTTATATTACCTACTTTAATTATAGTTTTATTTTTATTTTTTTCTCACGAGAGAAAAAATAAATACAAAAATTGGTGAATTTTTGTGAACAATATAATATGAATTATATATTGTAATATAATATAGAATATTTTATTATTTATTTATTTCTTTTTTTTTTTTTTTTTCTTTTTTTCTCAAGAGAATTTCGACTTTTTGATCTAACAAAAGGCGATCGTCCGCAAATAAGTATTAAGGCAATATAGGTATATGTTATATACTACCTATATAACATATAGGGTGACTCTGTTGTTGGATTTAGATAAAGAATGGATGCTCAAAGAGGTTCGAAATATAAAATATATATCTATATGTATACCGCAAGAGCGGAGCATAGAAATAAAAGAAAAAATGAAAGAAGAAAATGCGAAGAAAATGCGAAGAAAAAAGAGGAAAAAGAAAGAGAGAGAAAAAAAAAACGTCCTTCACTCGATGCGGCCGATCCAGTTTTTAACAATCTACGATAGGATCGTCGTAATATTTCGATTCCCCTGCTACCCGCCCTCTTCGGTCAAGTCGCATCCTTTTATTCCCCTGTAAACGAGAACGACCGCGGGGGCCCCGGGTACCACTTGAATAAGAATAGCAGAGATCTAATATATAATGCCACGAGCATCTCTCAGAGTTTAGACGGTGGATACGCTAACCTAGCTATTCCCTTTCCTTATATATATGTATATATATATATATATATATATATAATATTATATACACGCAATTTTATTCTCTTGATAAAACGTACTACCTACTGAAATAGAACAGAGAAAAGAGCAGATCTCAATGGAAGATAGAAAAAGTCGAAAAATATTTCCATCAAAAACGTATCCAAATGGAAACGGGATATAAATCTGAGAATTAATTCAGTTAAATTTCAGTTTATTGCTTATATATGGTATAACAGTTTCTTCCAATACCATTTCGCAATAGTATGTAGTATAATTTCAACTATAGGTACAGAAAAGTGAGTTCGTTTTCGAAATCGTTCGAGGGAAAAGGGGCTGAGCGAAATGAGGTGATATTTGAATTGAAATAACTTTGAGATCTCAATATCAGCTTCGCGGGTATCGTTGAATGTGTATACCGAAAGATTGGCATCGACCGGGGTGTCGTAGTCGGTTATTTCGTCGTCGTAGCCGCAGCCACAGCCACAGCCACAGCCACAGCCACAGCGAGTATAGGTAGGTAGGTATAACCAGAGCCAAAAGGTACTTGAAATAAATTGAAAATGGTTGGCATCGCTTTGCCACGGTTAAATGATACCGGTGTACGAATCTGTTGACATTCTTTCACGGAGGTTTTGGCACGGCACGGCGCGGGGCGTTCCGCGTTCACCCAAGCTAGCGAGCGAGCGAGCGAGATATCATCCCTCGCAGAAAAATGAGGGACGGGAAATTGCGGGCTCGATTGTGAATCAGCGCGAAACGTCGCGTTGCCTCGCGCGTTGCGTCGCGCTGTTTCGTCCAGTCCGTGACTTTCGAAATGATCGAAGTATATAGGTACAGGTTGCCGCTACCCTATTCAATCCTGCGTATAATAATTGAAATTTTATTTCAATAACGATCGAATTCTCGCTTCGAATTAAAGTAGCTAAACTCAAATCCAACATCAATTCTAATCATCCTGATGTATAAGTAAGAAAAAAGGCAAAATATATGAAACGACGCGAATAAATCTGCGAATACGTCGGAGCTAGCGGCGTAGACTTATTCATGTCTACTATTCATCCATACATACATATTTATATTATGGTATATAGATTTATATGTAGATATTAGATATCAGCTCTCATATATATATGAGCACGACCCTCTATCCAGTACCAGGTAGCTCTAGGTAGGTAGGTAGGTAGGTTTTGTGGCCCCCAACTCGCTCACACATTTCACTTGCTTACGTTGGTTTGGCGCAGCAGACGCCGCGGTGAGGCGGGTTGCTCGTTGGTTGGGGGGGGATGGGGGGTGGTGTAGGTATTGTTGAATCGACGAGTATCATGCGGTTGACAGCTAGAGCTAATTGAATCTTGACTCTATCTATCCATCGCTTCACCAGCAAGGGAGTTTCTCGATTCGATGCAGTGATTCAACTGGGTGTTTCCATATCTCGCCTTCGCGAATCAAGTATATAGAAGTAGGTATAATAGTTCCATTTTTTTACTTTTTTTTCTTTTTTTTTTTACTTCTTTCTTCCTTTTATTCTTATATTTATTTTTATTTTTTTCGAGATTTCTTTTCTCACAATTTTTTAACGCGGTTGACAACGATCGCGTGTTATTAACAACCGCGTGATTCATTATCGTTCAATTCTGTACCTACCTACCTATCCTACCTATACCTATCCTATACCTACTTCTACCTATTCGAGGTGGTAGCTGTTCTCTGCGCGAGTGTGCAATCAAGATGGCATCGGGAAAGGCATTTCGCGCCTTCGACTCAAACTACCAACAAGTATTTCAATATCCGTTCCAATATATTCCCACTGTCCCTATAAACGTGTGCAGTTATATTGGATTCTAGCTACCCACACTTATATATAATATAAATACGATTCTACCGCGGTCGAATCGCTATACGATTCTATTTCGTCTATATTCTCGACTTCTGTATATATACCTACCTAACTCTAGTTCACTAAAATTTCTCAAAAATATAATAGCCAATTTTTTTTTTTATCATACAAATATATATAAAAATTACACACACATATTATATAGTGATCGATATAGATAAAATTAAACGAAATTAATCGGAAAACTTGATTTATTTATAATACGAATCGCATATCAGACTATATGTTCATTATTGAAGGAAGTTCTTCTAGATTCTAAATATTTCGCTGTTCGCTGGATCGTAGTATATTAATTTCATATATTTATACAGAATGATATCCGCCCACTGTAGTGCATTATAGGTATAGATGTATTTTGTCTCGAGGGAGATAGGTATATAGAGAATATATATATCGGGTTTGTTTGAGGAAGTTGGAATAGATTAGCTTGTTTTACTAATCTATTATCTACCCTTAACTGCGTTGTCGGGTTGGGTCAGCCCGTTTTTGAATTAAGTATAATAGGAATATGATCAGATATAAAAACGAACGAATGAACGACAACGGGGTCCTTTTCTCTGTACTACTACCTTGCGCGTTTCTACCTAGTAGTAGGTATATTATATATATATATATATATATATTATATTATGTAGTCGCGCGCGACCTAATGACCCTGTGGTACAATATGCGGAATAAGAATACATAGGATATATAGAGATGAATGCAGAAAGAGATGAAAATAGTTAAATATTAAAAGATAATAAAAGATAAAAGAAGGGGGTAAGGGGGAGGGGAGAGGAGAGGAGAGGCTCTGTATTAATTCTATATTCTACGCGATCTAACCAGCGTTATGAAATAATTTGCTCAACCGTATATTAAGAAGAGATTTCCGCACCTGGGCACACACGAACCCCTTTTCAAGTTCCTATCGTTATTCGGTCTATGGTACTAGATCTATATTAATATACCTATATTTGATCAAAGATATATCTTTGCAAAGGGTTTCTTCATTTGAATCTAATTTTAGTTAGGGCAATGCGGAGTATTACGCTTATACAATTAGATATGTGTACAACCGCGCATTTATAACGCAACGTACCCCGTTTAACGTTGTGGAATGAAACGACGACCTAAACAGATATATCTAATAAGGCTTTTCAGTTTTTCTCTAACTCCGCCGGCCCCTTTTTTTTTTTTATTCCTTCTTTCTATAACTCCGAATCACATTTACCTATAAGTATAGGCATGTAGGTGACTGCAGTTCTTGACAGCGTGGGACTTGAAATTACTTAACATTTATACTATTTAGGGTTTAAGAATTTTCGTCGTGGGGGCAAAAATTTCGAGGGATTTTTTTTTTTTCTTTTTTTTTTTTTTTTTCTTTTTTATAAAAAGAACAAATTTACTATGTATAACAAGTAAGTTTTCTAAAACAGCGTCAAAACTTTAGGTATACCCTTCATGAATTACTATCGACCTATTCTTAGCTTATAGTCTGCGGGCATCACGGCTCAACGTCGAATGTACAATAGAATTCTTCTTCCTCTCTCTTTCTCATTCATTCATTCATTCATTCATTCTTTCATTCATTCATTCTCTCACTGTCTGGTTCCCCTATTCAATAGAAATTGGGAATTTAATTCTTTGCGTGCAAACCTCACTTTATGAAGTGAATCCATTTGGTAAAGGGGTAAGCGTTTGAAGGGCTGCGTGGGGTGCGTAGGGCTGAGGTATATAATCCACATTGCTCGATCGCTACTAATCTTCAAAATATTCCATGTATCCAATATATATATATATATATATTATACCTACGTGTTCAGTATTTATGTATCTACGAATTTACTCGGTATACCATTCTTCGTTGCAGTTCCTTCTATGTAGGTACCTATATAAATGCGGTACATACACATGTAGGTATATATACCTACTCGTAGTATATCAGTTTACTACGGCAGAATGCCTGCCGGAAATCGATGCGCTTTTGTCTGCGGATTTAAGCTGGTCCTTTGACCGTTCACTAAAGAAATAATTTTCGGTCGAACAGACAGAAGAATCAGAGTCTTAAACCATATCGATCTATAACAGTTAGTCAATTTTGATCGTGTCTCAAATTTAACCGCGCTGCAGCACAGCGAGGATTTAGATCGCGACAAAATATCGTCATTACACATCATAAAATACATATCGAGTTAGAATTGTAATAAGTTTTTATTGAATTTCTTTATCCTGATATAAGGGATGAGGTTTTAATGCCGGAGCTGGAGTGATTTTTCCGACACGTTATTGAATATATAGTTTAGTGAAATTACTGCGCGGTGCTCGAAGACATTATAAGTTTCCTTTTGTTAAAATCAATTTACGTGTATCCTGCCACAAAGGTATATACAATATTAGGGACACACCGAACAGAGGGCATTGTGTCCCAATCGATATTAGGTTCCAAAAATCATTGGATATTGAGTTACACCGTAATCGAAAGACAATCATTTTGTTAGGGAATGAAATAAAGTAAATTTCTAGGGCGTGTCGGGTGCGAAATACGACACTATATACACCCACACACACACACACACATGGAGTTGGAATACCTTATTTGCCATTCAATGCTGCTTTAACTCGACTGTCTTCCTCACCAATACCTAGTCACAAAAAGAACAAGAACAAGAACAAGGAACAACCCTGTAAACACACATTTACAAACAACCATTCCTCCCACATACCTTCCTTATTATACACCTTAATGTATACCTGCCTGTCTCGCGAAGATACCCTGCTCTCGTTCTCCTGCCTACCAAGAGTAATTTGAGATTTTTTTTTTTTCAAAAAACGGACGGTGATTATATTTGATTCAATGGTAAAAATACGAGGAAATTTAAAAGGGAATGGGAATGGTACACATATATGTTTATATTATGTACACTTTATTATTTGCGTTGAAATATTATATAGAAAAATATCGATTACGGATGATTTGGAAGTGTTTTTTTTTTTTTTTTTTTCCTCAATTTTATATATTTTCTTTCCAATCAATAGCCGCAATGTATGTACCTATATGTGATAGTATTACGTATAAATGTAATAAAAATTCGCGTGCTTTTATATTCATATATACGCGTAGGTATATATATTGACGAGGCCTGACGTTTGATATACTATATAGACATGGTTTCAGAAATCTGTACCTATATAGTAATAAAGCATTGCGCCGTTGGATATCGCCCACAGAATCCAAAGTTATTGTACTCTCGACTTTTCAATTGACTTTTATTATACGCTTTGCGCTTCGAGGGAACTCGAAATTGATCGAAACGGCGGGCGGTCCGACGCATAAAGAATTCTTTTGTTTACCAGAACTGTGTATTACATACACTTTTTAAACCAACGATTTCCCCCGAGCCTCTCTCCTAGCCCTCACTCGCTCGCTCTCTCTCTCTCTCTCTTTCTCTCGCTCTCTTGGTTTGGGACTAAAAATTGACCAAAACCCATATTTCTAGCTAAATTAACGTCAATTTTCATTATTTCAAATCAATGACATAGTTGAATGTTTAAGGTTCGTTTCGATTGGCTTATCCTGTCGAAGATTTGATTACTTCAATTAATTCTTGTCTTTGGAGAGGGTCGATTTTTTTTCTTTTTTTTTTTTTTTTTCTGATATGGAAAACTGAGATCTATATAGGCAAAGCCTGCAGTTCCTAATTAATGGCTAACCAGACCATCTCACAACCCGCCCATGTGCCTGGTGCATTAATTAACACCCACAATGCACCATCCTTGAATATCCCAGTTCCGGATCAAAACCTATCCAAACCAATTGGTCCGATAGATCATCTAGCCCATGAAATATCTTGGCGATTTACAGCTCTAACGTATAGGTATAGATATAATCATGACGAAGGAGTATAATAGTATTCCCTGAAAGTTGGACGACCTTTTGCTGTAAATAATATATCGAGAAGATATATTCTATCAAAATTTGAAGAAAATCTAAAAAAATTTTCGTTTCATTTGATTAATTTTTTTTTTTTTTTTTTGTTGTTCTTCTCTTTTCTCCAAAGTCAGTCTTATTCGCTTTGAAACGAGTATAGTATAGCATGTATCGTTGAATATGGTACAAATTTCTCAGTCTATTCTCAAATTTCTAAATATACGTCTATATATAGTTATAAGTAGGATGTATGTAGGTATATGCGTAAAAGTAGAGGTACATATACCCAAATGCGTAACGTGCTGGGTTTTAGAGGGGTTTGGCAGTTTGGTTATACGGTAGAACGAGAAGAGACAAAGCGAACAAAACACTGTCGGGGCGTCGCTCCGTCGCAACCAGGACCGAACTAAAACTTGGAACAAAAGTCCTTACTTTTGTTTGCTCGAAAGTTTTTCGAATTATGGCTGCGCGGAAGGCGTGGCACACCGCGGGTTCTCTGTCTCGTCCCATCTTGTGATTTATATTTACCGAGGTTTCGGAATTAAATTAGAATTAAAAACTTTTCTCTTATTTTTTGTTTTTATTTTTATTTTTATTTTTATTTTTATTTTATTTTATTTTTTTATTTTTATTTTTTTCGTTCATTTTTATTTCCTCTTACTTCTCTCTCTCTCTCTCTCTCTTTCTCTCTCTCTCTTCATATTTAGAGCTGTTCTAATTAGTTTAAAGCGCGGGATGGCTGGCTGGTAGAAAGGGGGGAAAAATTAAAAGGGAATATCAAGGAGGGGGTAGGGGGATTAATGAAGATTGATTACACTTGGGTGTAACCGCTTCGACGCTCCTCAAAACTTCTTCCAAAATTTTGTGAGATTATACTTATATAAATATATATATATATATTCGGTGATAAAAATTGAAATAATCTTTCCCAGGGTATAATATATATATAGAAAAGAAATTCACATAATATCTATAAATACGCCTTCAATACATCTAACATATAACCTTAACCGAGACCCTTAGTCTTTGTTGCGAGTGTCATCGGCAGCTATATTAAGGGAGTGCAATAAACTGCAGGCCTGTACTACTTTTCGAATCAACGATTCATACCGACTACATAAATTAACCTCGCACCCTAAAATATTATACCCGAAAAGTTTTTCGCAACCCATTTTTTTTTTTTTTTTTTTTTTCTTCATACTTTTTTTTTTCTCTACAAATGTAGATATAAGGCTCAAAATCACCAAGGTGGTAAATTCGTGTCTGAGACATTTAAATCATTAAATTTATTTGTTTTTATTAAAATAATGTAGCACAAATTATTCACATCAACTCATTTAAGCAATGCATCAGAAAAATTTGTTGGAATTTATTCATAGAATATATTTTTTTCTATGAAATACCCCCGAAAAGTCATTCCGGGAACGCGTCCCTAAATAGTAATCCACGGACAACAACAGCTAAAACACATAGTAAAAAAATTTTTTAATTTTTTAATTTTTATTTATTTATTTTTTTTTTATTTTTATTTTTTTTTTTTTAGGATTACTTATGAATTTGTTTTTGAAGATTCCAGGATTGCATGCATATCGTCATTTCGGGAACGATTCGTCATTTCCGGGAATGATTCGTCATTTCGGGAACGATTCGTCATTTCCGGGAACGCTACTAAAAGTCAATTAATAACGAATTAATAAGCAAAAATCATTTTTTTTCTCATCAAATCAATGATCAATTGCAAATATAAATTTATTTCTTTGCTTTTATACTAAATTAAATGTCAAAAATTATATGAATATTACTTTTAAAGGAACTATAACTATGAAAACATGTAAATTTATGTTTCTCATGACTTATTTTTCAAAAAACTTCACATTCACACAGTAATTGACATGTTTATCATTTTTAAAGATTGAGGACATATCTCAGCTATGTATCTATTATAATAAACAAATCATTTTCCGTATTTATGCATTAGTAATTATTACTTTTTCAAGCGTTCCCGAAATGACGGCAGCTCATGACTTGTTTTCCATAAATACTTTTTATTCACGTAATTTTTAATTTCCAGCTTGCCCCGTTCGGATATCAATTAAAGATAAGTTGGTCAATGATTAGAACTGGTTTGCAGAACAAAAATATAATAAATTTTTTTGAGAAATTCCAAACTTGGAATTTACCACCTTGGTGATTTTGAGCCATAAATTATTATTATAGTTATCTGTTCACAGTTGGACTGAAATCTATAGTTCAAGAAATGATATAAAATCGGTAATTACATATAGTGGGATTAGTTTTATTTTCAGAAAATCGTTTTTTCGCAAATTATACTATAAACAGATGATTTTATTTCGAATTTTATACGAATATCTGCAGCTACTTAGAAAAAGGGGTTTCGAATTTGCGGTAGATATCGTATACCTAGTAGAAGTATCGTGGTAGGAGTGAACTTAACTCGACCCCTAGAGGCAGCGATTAAAATCCGCCACTTCTAGGTTTCACAAAACCAGACGTCAGCCACAATGGGGTGGTATACCGAAGAAGGGTCTATATCCTATAGCTATAGATCGAACACGGAGTTCCCATACGTACGGAGATACGTATAATATATATATATATATATATATATATATATATATATATATCCATAATACATATAGGTACCTATACGTAGATGTATATATATGAAACAAAAATTTATTCACGGTGTATAACTATTGTCCGTATAATATGTGCGTACCTATTTATCGTAAAGCCAATCCGTATAACGACGACACAATTTTCACGATCAACTTAACCGCAACTGCACAGAGAGAGAGAGAGAGAGAGACACGTGACCGAATAAATCCAGATAGTACCTATATAATTATATACATATATATTTATATTATATATATATTATATACATACACGTGTGTACATATAAAATTATCATTCGTGTAGCGCTTCAACGCTTTGTGTTGAGCTCCAGGGGTTTTGTGCTCTCGCCATATACCTGTTTCTGTGTATATAATATATATATATGTGTGTTTTCTATGTATGTGAATGTGAATTGCGTATAGGTAATATATAATATAAAGCGGTATGGTTTTACCTATCGCTTAAGCTGCCCCTATTGTTTCGAACGGCACGCGGACAGCTCTTCTACAAATCCGTACAGTATATCGAAAACCCATTTACAATATATATATATATATAAATCTACTCTGTCAAACGCATATACCTTGATGCTTAGTATCTTGCTGCGGTTACCCTTTCGTCAGGGGTTGAATTTTATTGCGTTTCGATAAGTTATACGATGAATGGTAAAAAAAAAAAAAAAAAAAAAAAACTGTATATAACAGCACGACGAGATTCGTTACGCTCGGCTATATGTAAGATATAGAAGAAAAAAAAAAAAAAATATATGTTATGGTTTTTATAACTGCGGGTGAGAAAACAGGAGCGAATTTCTTCGCGTAGGCGAGCCTCGGTTTCACTTGTTTTTATTGTATCTAGTATTTCCATGTTCCCTTTATAATATGCCGACAGTTTTGATAGATACGGTCTTTTGCCACTCGGTTAGGCGATGGTAAATAACCGTCCTTTTCAAACATACCATCGAAATAAACCCGTGGCTTCTTCTATATCTATATTTGCATTTTTCAAACGGTTCTTTCCTCCGCCAGGACTTTATGTATAACACTATTCGAAAAAAAGTAGTTCAACATTTTTCACAGAAATCCTATAACACATATAAAATAATGATCATTATCGGTATCATTTATTTCAATCATTTGATAAATTCAGAGAATTATATATAGTCAACCAGCATATATATTCAAAAACACAAGAAAAAAAAAAAAAAAAAAAAAAAAAAATAAGGACAACGGTGTGTCGTCTTATATAATATATCGTAACTCCTCGCAATTTCCGACATCTCGCGGTGCGCCCATTCATATATTCTATCTTTTTTTCTTACTTTGCAATTTGTATGTAAATTTTTATCGGCCTTGAAGGCAATAGCCGCCAGATGCGTTTAAGATTAGAATATAGGTATCGTTGCAGCTAGTCACCCATCGCATAAGGATCGAAAAGATCCACCCTTCCCATGCTGGCTGTATATATAGATCCCCTTTCTCCCGCACATAAGGATTTTCTCGAAAGAAAATATGACGACCGATACGAATACTCTTTTTACAGCTCTCCTCTCTTTTATAGCTCGCTTATGATAATTTTATTTCATTCACTGCACAGCACCGAATATTATATTCTCGACGTTTAAGCTATATACCCACTGCCATACTTTAAAGACACTCTGAATCTCGTTAAGAAGCCAATCCCTATATATAAGCTTTCAGATTAAATTTTCTTTAAACTCTAATTGTAAAACATATCGATTTATTTTTCTATCGTAAATACGATCACATACCTAGTTTATCAATTCTACTATTTTGTATAAGAAATTCGTAAAAGTGATGTGGTCGCGATTCTCTAGAAATTTGAAAATTATTTGAGTCTCTTTTGTACAAGAGAATTGTGTCAAGTGTGTAGGCATCAGTTTTGTGTCCAAGGATCTTGCGGTTAGTATGAAAAAAAAAAAAAAAAAATCTCTTTAGACGCGGTTATAATAGTTTTTGGATTTATATATATCGAGAAGCTATAGTATTAGGTACTCGTACGGTTCTCGCACACTTATGAATTGTGTTAGAGGAGTGAGAAGAACTGTATATAAGTTTTCTGAAGAAGTATAAAGATGTTGAAAAGTCCTTGGCTCCTGGACAAAGCTATTACGGTCTTTAATATTTCGCGCTCAATTGAGCCCGCGATCTATGGATAAAAAAAAAAAAAAAAAAAAAAAAAGAAGGAAAAAAGGGAAAGAGAAAGAAAAACATAAAATACCTACTACAGGGAGAAGTGCAGGGAAGTATAGGTAGAAATAAGATCGAAAGAGAGGCGAAAAAGTCTTGAAGCAATTTCAAAATCGTAACCATCCACTCGAAATTTAGCGCACCCGCGGCGCTCTACCGGCTATCCAACCGTCCGGGTCCACCATAGGTCCTTCGACGGAGTCCCGTGGCGCACGCGGTACGCAGCCATCTTCGTGTCGTGGCGAACAACTTGAAAACAATTGAACAATGGGCCTTTTTTACTTATTATATACCTACGCGCCCGGACCGAATGAATACCATACTGTTGTTCTGCGTATGCGATGCAGTTATTCAGAGCATGAATATAAAAGACTGTGAACGCGCTTGAAAACTTATTTATAAATAATATGTGATATAATATAATAGCATAATGGTAGTTTAGTGTAGTGTAGTATGTATTACTGATACCTCTTACGGTCTTTTGTCAAAATCTCCGGGACCACGAGTGTTTTGAACAAAGATAAAGCGAAGAAATTTCGTATGAATGGTCTTTGCCGCAGCAACCGCGTATTATCTGCCCCGCGGGGCGTACCTATACCAACATATCGTACATATACATATATACAATATACATATTCAAACATACATATATATATATACATACATTTTACATTTATACATTATTATACAGGTAAAGGAAAGGAAGGAACTATTACGAGTGCGTTTGCAAAGGCTCTCCTCCTCTCCTTCCTATACAGATTTCTTTTTACTCTACTTATACATATATATAGCCACGAGCTATTAAGGAACACCTTTTTATTTCAAATTAAGATTCGAATCGGTATTTCACTCCTCTGTGTCTTTCCCTCTCGGTATATTATGTCATTTATTGTTGGATGTCTAGTGTTTTAAAAATAGGTTGAATTCGATTAGGTACTTAGTATGTCGCATAATAATATTTTGACCGTGAATGTTGTGAATTTAGTCAAATTTTTTTCAACTCACAAAACCATTTCACAAAATGAAAAATTGATTCGTCGATTAGGGCATCAGATATATGATTCGTCAGACTAGGTATAGGTGTATATATATATATATATATATATATGGCTCGCGTTTATGTATATATAACACTCGATTTGACACGGAGTACCTCGCACATGTATTTAGGTATGTGCATGTATACATCGACGGACAAATTTTCACGCGATATATAGGTACGGGCCACCCCTACTACCCCTACCCCTACACACGTAGATGGGACGAATGGGCAGTAACTGACATATGAAATCCGTTCGGGGTCACTCGATCAAATTCACGTCAACTAATTAACATTAACTCATGGAAAAATTCTCTCGATCATTGCACCCAGCGATCCACCGAACATTTTTCACTTTCAACATGTACGATATATTAATTGTAAATATTGCTATCATGTATTCATATATTTTGGCTACAATTTACATGTTATCATAGGTGTATTATATATATATATATATATATTGATTTTCCTATATTAAATTTGAAATTTGAAATTTGTAAAATCAATTTCATTTTATCGGGGATTGATATAATTATGAGTCCACAGAAAAAAAAGTTAACTTGAGCCAAGAAAATTATTCTTGATTCAAGATAATTTTGCGGTCCAAAAATGAAGACCGAAATTTTCTCGGATCAAATCAAAAATTTTCTCGAACCAAGAAAATTTTCCAAATTTTCTTGGTTCGAGAAAAATTTTGATTTAATCCGAGAAAATTTCGGTCTTCATTTTTGGACCGCAAAATTATCTTGAATCAAGTCAACCTTTCTTTCTGTGTATATATCTAGTTTTATATATTCTGAATATACATTATGTAGGTATATATATATATATGTATAATTGAAACGATGTCCTTATAATTTTTATGCCGTTTGCATAAAGTCCTGCACACGGTTTGGTTGTGGTTTAAAAAACTACCCTATAAGCGGGTCTGTTTCCCCTTCGGTTGTACCCCACCCTCCTCGTCGTTGTCAATTGCAGGTCAACACCTTTATTCAGTCGCGTGCGGCTAATCGCTTTAAAATTAAATCTCAATTCGGTATCCATACAATTTAAAATTAAGGGTGAGAAACTCGCTTCGCGCACTCCTCTCCTCAAGCTTTGTGTTACCCATTATGTATAGTACACATATAATGCTTATTATATGTATACGCCTATCCACACTCTGTTATTATTATATACTAATTTTCGACACAGTTATAGTTCAATATAAATAAGTAGTTATAGACGTATATATATATATATATATAAATAATTAAATATGAAAAATGAAAAAAAAAAAAAAAAAAAAAATTCCAATATTTTAATTCGAGATGTACTGAAAATTGAGAACTGAATTCGCTGTAGCTGAACACGTACACGGTACACTTCGTAAATAATAAATTAAGAAATATTAATATCGAGGCCACCCTCCTCCAGGCAATAAATAACAAAGATATGTACAATATATAACCGAAGTTCCAGTATTCTATATCGTCTCGCTAAAGATATGGAAGACAATTTTAATATCAGCGGAAGGTATAATATGAATGGTGGGAAAACTGGGAAGAAACCAGCGATCATGTAGAAGGATGGGCCTCGGCTTTGGCTTGGGGTTAAATTTTCTGGCTGTGAAAACGGGATCCGGTGGTGGTTTGCGACCGGCTTTCATGGTGACGGGTATAAGGTCAGGCAGTGAATGAATAGGAGGGGGATTATATAAGAAGAAGGGATGCTACGTGGTGAGCATGTGAAACGGTATTCAATATCATCCGTCCTTCCTTCCTATTCCTTCCTTACTTACTTCCTTCAACCCCATCTTTTGCCAAAGGGATTCACAAGTCTTCTTCATTTCACTTCTTCATTTTTTTTTTTTTTTTTTACTTTCCTTACTCGTCCCAGCTTCTTCTTCTTCTTCTCATTCTCAGATGAAACGAGAACACCTCGATCTTCGCTATTTCACCTCCGAAAGATTTTCGCATTGTCGAATTTAGTGCGGATCCTCAAATATTACTCAGCTATAACTTTATCCCATCTTTCAACGTTCGTTTCTCAATTTCCTCGAAACTTTCAAATTTGCGCATGGGAATATTGAATCTTTGCCATTCGCGAGGTGACAGTAACCGAAATGAGTAAACCAATACCTTTAAAATGAGCAACGAATACGTTATTTTAGAAAGCAAATAAATTCGCCTTTTAATTTTTTTTTTTTTTTTTTTTTTTTACCAAAGTGACGTTTTCGTCCGAGCGTGCAAAGATTCGGAAAGTATCGATGACGAGACGTGTAAAAGGAATCGTAGAATCGATATGCGTATAGATATATGTATAATATGGAATATAGTACATAGGTGAGATACATGTACATATAAATATATATATATACATCTGTACTTCACTGACCTCTGTATAAATGTGTAAATCTAGTTATGTATACATGATAATGTGTACATACGTGTATGGGAGGAGGCAGAAGCAAGCAGCAGAGATACTGTAGATTTTTTATCGGTCTTTTTCGCCTCGCAGCATAAGAGTGGTTGTTTAAAGAACCGTCGTAGTGTAAACATTTGTACGACTGTTACCTAGTGTTGAAAAGAGATGGATATAGACATGTTATTGTAGCGCTAATGGATTGACAAATAAGACGGTACTACTGAAACCGAAATCATTCCTCATCAAATAAAGTAACCACATAGTCCTTTTTTCTAATTTACTAAACGCGACGTTTCAAAAAATAAATCTAAGATACAAACTAGAGACACGCCTCAATATTTCCAATAATAATTATTATCATTATTATCGTTACTCATTACCAAGTTACCAATTAAAATCAACAAGAAATTTCACGATTTCTACTTCTCATATACTTAGCATATATATTACATATGTCTATACTAACTTATACTATACCATAAATTATTAATGCCAAATAAACTTGCGGCTAATGGATTTTTCGGGATTTAATTTTACGAAGGAATACAGTAGTCAAATAATGACGATTTGTTTATTTTCATCAAATTAACATTACGCAAAATTAAATGAAACATACCTATAACGGTTTAACCTATAGGTAGTTATATATAGGATATTCCGAAAAGTATATAGCTTTCGTATTATTCGATGGTGTGAAATTGTATATTATAATATACTCAGAGAGTATATATTCTATTGAGAGGTGAAAATCTCCATTAATACGATCTCCTCTCGATCTATGTACACTCGAATATCTCTATTGTTCTTACGCTTTGCATATCTCCATTTCCCCATTTCCCCGTTTCACCGTTTCATACCAAAACCCCGTCGATGCACCGTCTCTGGAGTAGTAACTACGCAAGGACGACGGCGTCGGCGTAGCGACCGTAAACCCTTACCGGATTGGTTGTTCCACGGAAACGTTGCAGGCGATCCATTCGCGGAGCTATACTATAGTAATATAGGGTGGTGAAAAACAATTCCCAACTGAATAATATTAGTATCCAACAATGGTCGCGCTAAATTGAAATACAGACGTCACTGTGGGGGTGGTGTAGACCGAAGGCGTCCGTGTTCACGGAGTATGCCAGGGGCGAATGGGGGGGGGGGGGGGGGGGGAGGAGGTGTTTAGATGGTGATTCAAGGGGGTGAGGCGTCGCTCGCCCGGATCTGTAGCTCGCGTACCGTCGCCGGTTGAGTGAGAGAAAGGTAGGTATATAAAATGGGATGAAAGGAGAGAAGAGGAGACGAGAAGAGAAGAGAAGAGAAGAGAAGAGGAGAGGAGAGAGTGGAGAGAGGGCGAGAAATAGCATACAAATGAAATATTAATTAAATCCATGATAATATTCTCTCTCGCGTACCCCCCCTAACACCCCCCCCCCCCCGCCCTTCTGACTTCACCCCCTACCCCTATTAGAATACAGACAAAGATTGAACTCGTCGCCGATCGGAACTCGCTTCACGTTTTAAATGAACTCCATGAATTACTTTTACTTTACCCCCGGTGACATTTTCGTCAAACAATTTTCTCCCATCTCTTTCTCTGTATTATCTCTCGATCTATCTATATATATATATATATACCTATACCTATATATCCTACCCCATCCAATCTTTTCAAAATTCAAGTAGGTATACGACACGTTGTCAACGACACGTCGCATATTATATCCAATAAGAAGAAAAAAAATAAAAATAAAATAAAAAATATACACTCGATTACGAAATTGTATAAAACCTATACAGATGTTATTTGGAAAAAAAGAAAACCGCGATACACTATTCAAAAAATCAAAAAAAAAAACAGAAGAAGAAGAAGAAGAAGAAGAAAAAAAAATTACTGTTTACCGGATCAGTTATAAGGTGACCAAATTAAACCCGGTCGACTTATAATTGTATACAGAAGCAGCCGCGATGAATTCTTTGGGGAATAGATGAAAAGGTGACTGTTGGTGGACGACGAAGGGGTGCGGGGAGCCGCTTTTAACATTTTTAACCTGACTCAATATTTGACTTTCTCTTCGTCGACGAGCCGGTGGTCCATCCATCTATCTGTCTGCCCTGTACACCAACCGAGTCCGAGATGTTACGTTGCGTGTGACCGTGCAGTAGGGCGATGCGAGTGTGCGGCAGTCCAGTGCTGCGGGTCAAGAGTTTTTTTTCTTCTTCTTCTTCTTCTTCTTCTTTTTATTGCATCCTATGGCGTGGTGATTTTTGGTCGCCTTTTACAATCTTTCGGGACCTTTTACGGCCGTCCTGAGTGTAGATAAAGTGTTGCCGACTCTTGACAAACATTTGATATATATGTATGTGTAGATTTAGTACGCGGGGACACCAGACACCAAGAGTTAAATTAATAGGGGGCGCAGGTCGCACACATACATTATTATATTATTATATTATTATATTATAAATGAAAACTATGCTATACGTATTGTTTGAGCTTATTTTTCTGCGTGATAGCGTACGTAATACCTTTACAATTGCGAATAAGATAATATCTAAATTAACGATAAGAGAAATAAAGTGACGGTAAAAATAAAATGGAAGAACAATTTTTTTTTTTTTTTTTTTTTTTTTTTACGATAAAACTTGAGATTCGATTGAATTTATTGAGACCCCTGTGAAGTACTATGACCGGAGCGTAGTAATATACAGCAAGAGTATTTTCGCCCCTCGAGGTATAATTCGGGGGTGTATATATATACCTCCTATATTATATAGTCAACGGAGAAAGAGATGAGTCCAATAAAATGCGGCTTAAAATTCCTGATTACTAATAGGAAGTCAGCGCACCCTAATAATAATCTAGTGTATATAATTGAGGGGTTAAACTTAATTTAAAGCAGGTGTCAGATTTGGCAACACTCAAGCAGCGGGGTGCCAATATATCATCGTTATTGTTATATACCTATATATTATATCTATATATGTATATATAATACGTTGACTGAATTTACACCCCGTCGTGGTACATAAGGGTCCATCTTGACACTACTTCATGGGCATGAATATTCAATTGAGTTCTTGCCAGCCCAGGTCCCTCGGTGGTATCATTATTGCAGTATTCTACTATAGGATGATTGTAAACGGCTTTGTTATACCCGCCCAGTTAATTAATATACTAGACGCTATACGCGGAGTTAGATATATTATAGCACGTATGGAGACAAATTCGATTAGAAAAAAATAAAAAAAAAAAAAAAAAAAATACGAATCAGTTATCATTTGATACCGTGCGAAGTAAAATAATTATTGATGAGGAAATTCGTGGAGGAGATGTGTAATGTGTAATCGAGGAATACTAATTAATTGTTTATTTTGGGCTATACATAGTTGTGTACGGTACAGTAGTACAGTTTTCCTAAAGTCGATTAATTTCGTTTCGGTATTTTAACTAAACGTATCGTAGACGATATATATACTATATTTATATATATATATTTATATTGATAACATTAATTAATTAATTAATTTAATAACACTGTAAAGCTAGCTAGCAATTCTTTATTTACACCTTGTCTATATAACTAACGGTATCTACACACAGGCGCACGCTGCACACACGCACATGTACTAAATTTATATCTGTTGGTTTATTCATATATATATAAATATATATATATATATTTATATATATACGAATTATCCCTTTACTTATTACATTAATATACTATATAAATATTTATATGTATTACAATTCTTAACGAAATTAGTTATACACATACGTCTAGTATTTATACATATGTATTGTATGTATGTATGTATATAAATTGATATACATACTGATAATATATAGTCGCTCCTGAAAATACACGAATGTTTTTCATCATCGTAATTAATCACTCGATTTATTTATTAGAGGTAAGCTTCATAATTTTACCGCAAAGTCTTCTGGAATTAGTAAATTTTATTTTTCGATTTATACTAAACCTTATATCGATAAAACCTATATACTTACTAAAATTTACGATTAAATTTATATATATACCTCTAAGTTTGCAAATCATACATACGTATTATATTTATTTTATTAGACAATTTTCGTTACGATATTATCTAAGCAAAAACGAAATATTATATCGTATACCTAGAGTAAAATCGCCGTTTATGATTCTACATAGTCGGTATATTATCTAAAAATTCGAAAAAATTTTTGTCAGAATTTATAGATTCCGCGCGCTATCAGCTTCTCTTCAGTCCCTTATAATATCTGCAACGACCGTTTTTAAAAAAGAAAAATAATATTCAGCTCAATCACCATCATTCTTGGACCAGTTAATGAAAATAAACCACATGAGTTGCATATTATCCACGGTCCCAAACTGCACACTTATATATAATTGGCAAAAAAGAAAAAAATAAATAAGCGGCTACTGGTAGAAGCTAGCGTGCTGATAGTAGCCGCTGATGTATCACTCGGAGTAACTAGTCTTGTCGCTCGCATTATCGGGACTCATTTCCCTGTAAGCATCACCAGAATTTGCGCCGTTATTATGACTTCCAAAATCCTGGGGGCCTTGATTTGGCGGTCTTATCACCGTGGGGAGGTAGCCAGTGCCGGTGTAAGGAGCTGCAAGGAACCTGTGACGAGTTGGTGGGTTAGAGTTAGGGTTTGGTATTCCTTGACTCTGTGCTAGGGATGCTGCTGCCGTGCAATAGGCACTTCTTGAATACGCGGTTGAAGCGGCACCAGCTAATCCTGCGGCTGCGGCCGACGCCAGGGCGCCGGCTAGGGGTGAAAATGCGGATTTTGGCTGGAGGGCATCTTCGCAGACCATCACCTCCATCGCGGAAACAACGTCGCCTAGAATAGTTGGAGAAAGGGAGGGTGAATTTTTGTGCAAATAGTTGTAAATGTGAGGAAATTTTTGCGTTTCACTGCATAGACGTTTACCTTTGCATCGATGCAGGAGTGCCTCAACGTCGGCTCGACGTCGACCTGGAAATACTCTGAGGAGAACGTCGACCGGTGATCTTTGTTGTATCTGTAAATTGCAGTGCTGAATTCCCTGCATCTGCATTTGTAGATCACGCTGTTCGTGGAGATGGTGTTGATGCTGATGTTGATAAAGCGACGGGGCACAGTACAGCGAGCTTGCTGCTGGACCGTAGAGAGGAGCGTAAGGAGAAAAGTGGGCCGCAGTCTGAAAAATCAACGACAAACACTGTCTTAGCCAATTGTCATTAATTAGGAACTCAATTAGTATGTAGAAATTTAGTTGAACGATGAAATTGAGACAGCAATTACCGTCATTGAATGTGGCGGCGGGCTGTGATGAGCTTGCACAAGGTTTGTCTGAATCGGTGTCTGCTGAGGCTGAGGACTTCCGGTTTTACGTAAGCTTAGATTTTCGGGAGCTGGTGTGTCCTCGCGTTGTGGTGTCAAAGCCGGTGTTAAAGGCGGGGTATGTTCTACCGGGGAATCCCGGGGATCAGGACTGGCAGATTCGGACCCATTCGTACTCCTCCTTGACGGTGGAGCTTCAAGTTCGGTCGTGAAGTCGGTTGATGCAGGGTTAGAGATAGGGCGAGCGTTGGGTACCTGATGACGACTCCCGGTTCGTTCAAGGGGTAGATTTTCATGGATATGATCAGGCGCAGAGTCGTGGTCCTCCGAATCCTCGCCTGCAGAGTCGACTGAGATTCTGGCACGTTTTGGTCCTACAAGAAACCAAAAAAGAAACGAGAAAAATAAAATAAAGTTAACACAGTATTTGCATTTCGAAAAAAACTAATCTGTATTTTATCGTTAAAAGTGTATATCCGCAGCGCGTCTGTGTTCCTGTTCACCGACGACCTAGCTATGTATAGCTACCTCGTCGAGGGGACGACGGGGTGTCTCTAGGGGGTAGCCAGAAGCCCTCGAGTGCTTCACAGGACTAATTATCAACTCTGTACCCATGTAAACGTTTTTCTCGAGCTTTCATCACCATTTAATTTCATTTTAAAATCCAGTTTTACCTCCGTTCTGTTTCTTTCTCTCTTATTTTGCGCGTTATTAAACATTTTTTTTTTTTTTCAACTCTTTTCGGGATCAACCAACCGCCCGTTTAGTTTCCCGGAGTCAACAGCTCGTTAATGTACATACTTCATTAAATAAGAGAAAAATAAAATTTTCTTACTACACGTCGAAGTGCAGGTAAGGTAATCAAATTTCGATCTTTGAAAATAATTTTCGTTACTATTATATATATATATAGTACGAACAGCGTTGTATAGTTTCCGACTAATTCCAAGAGTGTTTGCTGTAATGGACCACGAAGTGAGCAACATTTGAACGTTCACACTCTGTTGGGTATTCCTAACAAGTATAAGGCTGTAAATCTGCCTTAACCCTGCAGCACTCGCACTGTTAGGGAGCAAAGTAACGGTACTTGAAAGTTTCTCCCAGCACTTGTAACATAGGTGCCTACTGCCTCGCCCTGTATAAGAGAGAAATGCCCCTTTTTAAAAGTACATATTTACGAAAGCACCAGGGGGGGTTGGTTTGTACTAGCAGTGCTTATTAACTGTGCAGAGAGAACATAAAGGTCTAGCTACATTTTCTGGCCTCGTAAATTCTCTCTTTCTCTTTCTCTTTTTCATTTCCTATGTATATGATGTATGTGTATACGTGTATATATGTACTACGTCCGCAAGCACATCGGACTGGTCGGTTAAACTTTTTAACAAGCGATCGGCCGGCAGTATATATACACTTCACTTCGAATCATTTGAATTCCGTGAAAAACCAAACGAACGATCACTCGTCCAGCTTTCTGTTTCTGGCTTCTACAAGTCCCAGATACACACGTACAATAATACCTACACCTATTTATTCCTGTGTATGTTCACATACATATATACATATATACATATACATGTGTATAGGAGCGTGTCCAGTGGTTTCGCAATTATTTCTAACAACCTCACGGATAAGTTGAGTGGGCAGGGGTTCCCCGAGAAATTTCTCTGCCGCGCGCGTGCCGTATCTATGTATGTATGTTATGTAGTACTACCTCGACTTGTAGATTCCGAGTAATATACAAGTGAGCACCCGGCGCCACGCGAATATCAGCTACTCAAGAGCTGACCGCGTCTCAATACTCGGGGGTTGGGTATACGGTGGGGAGGTCAGTGATTTCAATGCACGTTCAATTTACTCTTGCCGACCACTCGAGTGTTAAATATCTACGCGGACAGGCTCGAGGAGACGGTTTTGAATTCGTTGCTGCACGTTGATGTGGAAATTTATAAAGTATTTATACCGTTAATTTTATACAAACCCCTCGCCGTCCCAACCCGCTTTCTCGATGGTCAATTAATTTTTATATGGCTTATTTATCTACCTCTATGTATACCTATTTATACATATATAACATGTATACCTAGTCACGTATAATTTGATATTATACTACACATGTCGTTCATTTATATTAACCTGCACTATATGGTCGTCATGATACATTCGCGTATATAAACTATAAACCGAGAGAAAGAGACATTTTTTCTCGTCAATCAATTTGAATTGAACGGAAATATAATACGTAGTAGAAAAATAAAATACTATAGGAAGATATCGACTCCTTATTCGCACCCTGGATTATAAGTTTAATATACAGTCTGACCTCTGCCCGTGTAGGTATATAGGTGACTAGCGAATATAATTCTTTAGGTGGTAAAGAAAGATTTTATTACCGGGGTGGAGAATCCTACGTCTATATATTCGCCATCCGGCAATATACGTTCACGCGTTGGATCAGCGCGTGTCGCGTACGACGGAAGAATTTTTCGGTACTATAGCTCATAGGGGTTGGAGGCCGAGGGCTAACGCGCTAAAGGATAGATAAAAGTGGGTTCGAGGTTGAAAATAATGCCGCGGCAGTTTCACTATATTACAACACACCCGTCTTGAAATACAACCCCTAGATCTGCAAGTGTCGTTTTACACACTCTGCCGATACTTTAACAATATCGTGTCAAGGCTAGAAACTAATATCACGTTTACGTTTGCAAGGGGATTAAATAGGCTCAAAGCACAGGATCCGGCGTCATTTACAAATAACAATACCACACCTACCTACCTACCTACCTACTACCTACACATACATACACACATGCATTGAATCTCTTTCAAAATGGTTGCCATATGTAGCATTAAAATACATAGGTTTTAACGGGCGGAGTTTAGCTCGTGCAACAAACGCCATGAATACTTCAGCCAACGGGTTTGCTTGTATAATAAAAAAGGAAAAAAAAAAAAAAAAACTGGTTCGCTAATTCATTACCAGTTTTGAACACACGGGTCGGTCTATTCTTCTGGACTTTCAAAATGGAGAAGAGTAAGAGGAGTTACACCCCACAAAAAAAAAGGGTTTAAAAAAAAAAAAAGAAAAAAAAAAAAGGATATTTGAACATTGAAGTGAGACATGTGACGGAAAATTTCAGTATTTATATCTTGAATGATCGTTATAAGGGGTGATATACGAAAGGGAGTTAGAAACGGGGGTTTAGTCTCGGATCGTGGTGGTTGCGTTGGAATGCTCGGAATTTCTAGCGGCGTGTGTCCTGCAGGAGTGTGGAAGTGTTCGCTTGGGTGCGGATCTCGAGGTGCGGTAAGGCATATTATCGTCAGATGAGATAGTTTAATAACCGTGCAGCGCTAGCTTCCCTTAATATGTATCTGGATGACGATATTCTCTCTACAACCCTACAATATCCCGTAGCAGAGATATACTCCGAAAGGAAACGGTAAACGGTAAACGGGAAACATATATAGCCGTGACGAATAGAACAGTATATAGATATATAGGTACCTACTCGTAGAATGTAGGATTATAACAAAGATGGCTACACATTAACTTCGCGATATTGCATTCCTGCGATCTTCTCATCGTAACAGCTCCTTCGCGTTCGGAATATCAATCATAAATAGTATACGAGTTTATTATTGGAAGTGTCGCAAACCCTCCGCATACCATCATAACATATATAAGTTAACATTAATTTAATTCCTCCGCAGGCTCTCTTAATCCCTGAACTTTCATTCGCACATAACAGTACCTACCCTAACCCGCGATTACATTAATATCTCATTTTTCCGTCTCGTTTATCCGAATTTTATTTAATTGAGGAAATAGCGGACACAGTTCCTTTTTATTTTTTTCTCTTTTTTTCTCTTTTTTTTTTTTTTTTTTTTTTTTCTTTTATACACACATAGCGTTCAAGTCTTTGAAGTTTGTCTGATCGAAGACGGGTAGATATATTAACTTTGAAAAGATATAGATACGTGGAGATGCGCGATCTGTGCTGATCTGGCAGAGACAGGAACAATGGCGTCAACGGAGACAATGCTGAATTATTCAGAATACCGCACATCTACTATAATCCCGCGTGCTTCCGTACCTACGTACCTATGTAGGTATATGTACTATCATAGATTGGTATAATGTAGGTAGATATACATATATAGATGTAGTACGTATATATATATATATATATATATATACACCAGTGCATAATAGAACACTAGGAATCGGGACATAGCCTGCAAGTAACTGTGGACGACGCGAAACATCACTATAAATTAGATTCAGGTTTAGCTTGGTAGAAGTGACCCAGAGGCTAGGCTATAGGCTAGGGTAACGGTGAACAATGAACAGTATGAAAGCAAACAACACCCTAAAAGCTGTAAATTACAGGAGCAAAACCGAAACCGTAACCCAACTCTATCTCCCTATTCATATTCTATACAATCATGTATTATGTAAAATATATATATGGATATATGTTTATAATTATATTAACTAATATTATATTTCAATCAGGTACACAGAAAAAAAGGTTCACTTAAGCCAAGAAAATTATTCTTGATTCAAGATAATTTTACGGTCCAAAAATGAAGATCGAAATTTTTGGACCACAAAATTATCTTGAATCAAGTCAACCTTTCTTTCTGTGTACGTGTTATATAATTTATAACAACATTTCTGAACGAAGAGAAGCATATTGAACAAAAAAAAATAAAAAAAAAATTAAAATTAAAATTCAACAAATATATAAGGGTAGTAAAATTTTATCGACTACCTATAA
Organism: Tenthredo mesomela; assembly: GCA_943736025.1. NCBI lineage: Eukaryota > Metazoa > Arthropoda > Insecta > Hymenoptera > Tenthredinidae > Tenthredo > Tenthredo mesomela. The sequence goes on from OX031017.1 coordinate 27,639,696, forward strand.
GTATATTTGTACATATAGAGATCAGATTGAGGGTTGAAATAGTTGGGTATCCATGGAGAGTTTCACAGTAAATTACTTCGAAGGCGTTACACTTCCCCCAGGGTCTATTCTACCGGCGCTTGCGGAATCCCCGCCTTTCGATTCTCCGCTGTAGAAGCATAAGCGCGACTCTCGCACCACCACCACCACCACCACCAGCACCCTATCGCCCTGGGGTGAAGTTACGGGTCGGGTTATAGCTCACGGTCGATGACTCTCGGAGTTATAAATTATTAAACTCTATTGTTCATAATGTCGTTAAATAAGTTAATGTCGTCCATCTAGTCTTGCAGCGGACAGATCAATCCTGTGCTGCACAATCTTTTTAACTTTATATGGATATAATATGGATACCAGTTACTGCATAAGAAGAATCATGCACGCTCGGTTATACAAATAACATTTCATATTATACGCATAATTATTGGAAAATGATATAGTTACGAAAAATAGAGAATCCGTGATAACGACTCTCTCCTATAATTCCCTTATTACAAATCATAATTATATTCATTATGGTAGAATTAGCTACATGATTAGGATGCGAATAATTGTCGAATTTATAGTCTCACACAGTGCGTGGGCGAGTTGAAAATGGTATATGAATAGGTTATTATACAAATTCACGTATGTAGGTGTGTATTGTAAGGTAACCCTTGCACAATGGCTATTATATTATTTGCTCTAAGGGTAGTTTCATATAATTATAATGATGATAATAATAATAATAATAATGATAATAGACCGCAGACACTGTGTGTGCGCGCGGACCCTCGGAATTGTGGGTTATACATGTACACGGATGGAATTATTACATACATATATATACGTATATAGGTATAACGCGTACTGCATCCAAGTTACCAATAGGCTACTATACTCAACGGAGTAGGGGGTACGGATACCAGATGCAATTTAACATCTGCCTGCTTCTAGAAACGAGTCCTCCTCCTCCCTCATACTGTCAGTCAAAACATGGGTTAAGCACGTTTCAAAATTCAACTCGAATTAAAGCCCCAGAAGTGACGGAGCACCCAGTCAAGGACATTAATCGATTCTAAAACTCGGTATAGGTGGTACCGTTAAAAATAATAATAATAATAATAATACGAAAAATGAGAAACAAATTAAAATTCGCTTCTGTTTCTCTAAAATTTATCATTTACACTCATCTCCACGTATTGAGAAGAGAGAGAGAGGGAGAGAAAAAAAAAGATATTCTATAAAAGCGTGATAGTCGCCGTTCGTAGTGGGGCGCTGACCCGTCTTACGGTCGGCCGACGCTCACTGCGGGATTAACTACTGGCATTCGAATTACTTGGTGAAAATTCCGGGTGGTATTTCGCGGCTGTTTAATAGGGGTGAGTTAGCGAGTATGTATATAGGTATGGGTATGGGTATATATCTCATCTCTTTCTCCTTCTCTCTTTAGCACGCATATAAGTTAGCTGGAGATTATTTTTGCGAGGGGTCGAACCTCTCGAAGGATCTCCAATTAACTCTAACCGTTTCCAAAGTATCCCCGCTCACCCGCAATGGTTCGCGTGAGTGGCTGCGGTTTGTGTTGCGGTGTGTGTACCATGGTACATTTCAAAGTTCAGGGGTCAACGACAAAAAGGAATCGAGAACGAGACTCGAGGAAGAAAGAGAGAGAGAGAGAGTATAATATTTATTGATTTTCAGTTTTTAAACCCTCTCTTTTCTCTTCGCTTTCTCCCCGTCTCTTATCGTTGAAATAATTGTATGTATGTAATGTTGTATATATGTATATAGAGAAAGCAACAAACACCCGTAATATTTTATTGACTTTAACGAATTTATATAATTAATTTATAAGAACGAAATAATTCGCCTCGATTCGATTCTATGTGAATACCTATACGTATATCTGTATTGTGTATATATATACCTATATGCCTATATATAGGGAAATGTCGTGGAATCCAAGCCGCGAGGTTGGGAAACAAAAGACTCTCATTATTACGTATCGATACGCAAGCAGAATGGCGATAAATCGGTTCGGAAACCGCCGCTATACCCTACCCCGATTTCCTACCCCTCGTGCTTTCGCGCCACTCTCTTCTCCGGTGGTGGACAAAAAAAAAAAAAGAAAAAAAAATTAAAGAAAACAGAAAAAAAAAAGAGAGAAAGAAGAAAAGGAAAAGTATAAATGAAAAAGAAAAAGAAAATTTAAAAAATCGAACGTCCCTTGTCCAATACACCCGACATATACCAGACCTGGTATATATAGCGGTTCGCGATCAGTCATTAAATCCTCGCGATTCGCTTTTGTTTAGCACCCCCGCGCGTGTTTTGTTATTGCTGTCGAAAGGGTGAGGCCCGGCTACCCCCGTCACCCGTGTATGCGTTCGGTCGTGTTTAAGCGTTTGCGGGGGTGTTAAGGAGAAGGCAAAGAGTGGAGAGGAGAGGAGAGGAGAGGAGAGATTTGCAGGGGGCGATCGGGCGTAACGTTTTTAATTGTTTCGCGCCCAGCCGTCTTTAGTTTCGGCATTTATACCTCGTAAACGGGGGCTGACGTGGGGGTCGTGGATATATTTTCCCTGTATTTCTTTTTCTCTTTCTCTTCCTATTTCTCTCTCTCTCTCTCTTTTACCTTATGTTGTAATCCTTGTTTGTACTTTTATGTTATATACCTATAGATATATATCCTGAGAGCGAAAAGGAAAGACTTTTAGTCGACGATTACTGACGTGACATATGTCTGCAGTATAGGTATATATAGGTACCACATTTCCTACCTCTCGACAATCTATGCAGATTGACATAGTTATAAGTTTTTTCACTTGAACTGTTTTTTTTATCCCTATACACCCTAGATACGTATATATATACCTATATAATATGTACCGCTAAATTCGCACTACTGATGCTTCTATTTGTATGCGTATCTATATACCATACGTATAGGTATACGTTTATTTTACTGCAGATAAAAGGGGGACCGGATTTCTACGCGTGGTTGAAACTTTTTATCAATCGATATATTCCGGTTCGTTGAATTTCCACATTACTATTTTTTTTTTTTTTTTTTTTTTTTCCTTCATTTCATTTCATTTCATTCAATACGTATCTAGTTTACTTTAACTTTAATTTTTTTTTTTTTTTTTGCATGAAATGCTCAAAGTTTAGCTCTTTTATCGCTTTGCTCTCATCGAATTGAAATAAGACAAGCAAAAAATAAGAGAAACCGAATTGAATATCAGATCATCAATACCCACTGCGTATAATAAGGTGTAATACAATAAGTCCAAGACGCTGCTGCGAGTTTTTAATTAAAAAATGCGGTGGATTTGAGGAAGAGATAAAAAAAGAAAAGAAGGAAAAGAAAGAAAAAAAAAAAAGAAAAAGAAAGTAAAGAAATGAGAAAGAGAGAAAAATTGAAAATTAAATCAAATATCTGCGGGGAAGCCCCGGATCGGTACCCAACAGTGTTTTATTTCCTGCCTCATCGCCGTGCTTGTTTCCATCATCTATATAAGGCTTCATGCTACGGCGAATATCATGCGTGCTGATATTTACTCCCCTAAAATGAAAAAATAAAAAAATAAAAAAAAAAATAGGGAAATTAAAAAAAAAAAAATTTAACGAATATACCTCAACGGATCGCCTTTCCTGAAATTAATATCGAAAATATGATGATGGTGAAGGGCTACCGTTGCTGCAGCCAGGCCTTACGCCAATTTACCACACTTAAACGAAACAGGCTCGTGTACCAAACAGGGCAGCTAAACAACCCCTGGGTATTCTACTTCACTCACTCCATCGTGACGAGTGCAACGAGGTGAAAAAGAAAAGAAAATAAATAGAATTGAAATGAAATAGAATCAGGGAGGCAAACTGAAGACAGAATTTTTACAGAACGAAAATCAATAAATAAATAAATTTATTTATTTATTTATTTATTATTCATGCACCGATTGATAAATACTTTCGAGAAAGAAAAGCCACAAAATATACATTAATGATCCTATTTAGATCCTAGATTCTGTTATTCTGATTTTTATTTATACAATTTTTTATTTTTTATTTTTTACAATAGAAGCAGAGTAAAGTTATGCCTAAATACGCGTTCTGATAATCTACCCTCTGCGATCGACGTGTAGTTTTAAGTATGACCCCCCCAGTAAGAATCACTTGAAGAGCATATTACAACAACCCTCCTCCGTGGGCCATTATATCACTCGTTTGTAATCCTTATACTTTCATGTGGTCTTTTGGTTGAGGGATTTGTGTTGGGCTATTCGCGCATCGTTTCTTTGGGTATATATCTTATATATCTGGCAAAGAATCAAGTGGCGTAAACCCCTGCACGACCATCCTCAAGGCTAAATTTGTATTCAACCGAAAAATGTCGCGGAACGACATACGTGTGCAGGTTATAGATATTCAAATTTTGATGAGTTATTTAAATACAGCGAAGTTTCATTATTCAAAATATATGGATATATAATTCTCGGATATTCGCAATGCAATCAGTTAATCGAAATAGCCTATAACTAAAATACCTACATCTATGTATTTGTTGATTCTGCAAATAATATTTTCTATAGTTTTAAATCTTTGAAAGATCTTGTATAGACTGACGTACCTATATATGTAGTATGTATAATAATATGTTAGTGCATAGGTATATAAACCCGCGTTTGCGAATCTCGGTAGATAAATATTTCCTCACATCTCTCGGATAGACAAAATTTATGTGAACAAAAGTCGCACAAGCGTTTAACGTAGCGAAAAGAAGAAGAAGAAGAAGAAGAAGAAGAAAAAAGCAAAAAAAAAGAAACGAAACAAACAAAAAATCAGCTTTCAGATTTTTCTTAAAAAAATCTTATGCAAAGATCTTATGTCCGTTGGTTGACAAGTAATCTTCTTATTACAACTGTGCTTCGAAAGAGTCGTGTTGTAGAAGATCATTATGCACACATGTTAACCATTATGGACGTAGGCAGATATATAGTAGACAAGTATATATTTCTCATTACAAAGCGCAAGTGGGTTGGATGGTAAATCTTAATCGAGTTTTAGCACACTCTCAACTCTTCGGTAAAGATGACTAAGTTCAATACCAATGGTACCTCATAACTCGCAAGTATATATGTTGTTCACGATATTTACTCTAATATGTGTCGCTTTGATATATGTATACGTACACAGAAAAAAAAGGTTAACTTGAGCCAAGAAAATTATCCTTGGCTCAAAATTTCGAAAATTTCGGTCTTCATTTTTGGACCGCTAAATTATCTTGAATCAAGTAAACCTTTCTTTCTGTGTACACGTAAAAAACAGTGCTGTCGAATTTACTCTGGAGCATTAAATATAGGGACAGTAACATTCACTCATAGAGACATTGAAGGCCATTTGCTCTAATGTACCCAATACTAGAATTGTGATAATTTCTACTGCATAAAATTGCTGTCCCTATATTTACTGCTCCAGAGTAAATTCGACAGCACTGTTTTTTCCGTGTATATGGGTAGATAACGATTAAACGTCCTGAGTCAGCCATTTTTTTTTTTATTTATTTGAACCGTGCAGAGCTTTATGTTCAGTATATATGTCCTAAATCTTGTTTAAAGAATATAAATTTGAATGTGTGTTTTGAAAGTTCTATACTTGTTCCTCACGCCGATTCTCTTCCACTTCCTTGATTCCTGTGCCAGCTCAACAATATACGGCTTCTCTTTCTCTCTCTCGCAAGATATCTCCAAAAGATCTCTGATCTCTTTCTCGGGGCGTAACACACCGTCTCTTACGCGTTCTGGATTCAAGATAAGATCTATCTCGTTTCTCGTTCGCTCCTTCAGGGGTAAGACGCGGTAGGTAAGAGGTATGCGGGGATATAACTAAGTAAAATAATTTCCTGGTGTCTCCGACAGAACGGGACAAAGTTTCTTGGCCACTGCTGCCTCTGTCTCTGCCTCTACCTCCTGCCTCCTACTGCCCTCCAGGAGTCAAAGCCAAAGTGATTCTCTGAGATACAGGTATACGTATACCTATACCATTATTATACTTAGATGTATAAAGACACATATACCTAACGGCGGCAAAGATCTCGCAAGGTATGTCTCTGAGAATTCGAAAAGGTCCTACGTAGATATATACCTATATTATATATATATATCGTGCTATATATGGGACTTTATCCAAAGTCTGAAGTTAATATTGTCTGTCGCTGTCACACCCGCCTTCAAGACCCATACCCAAGTTACCCTTACCGAAACGTCGCGCTAGCTAGCGACACACCAATGGTATAAGGTATAAAGTGAATGGGGTATGCAGGGTATCCTCCCATTCAAACGGGTCGCTATATCTCTATATATTCCCTGTGTATATCTATATATCTATATGTATGTATATATATAAATATATAGAGTAGGGTGGGAGAAAGACTCTATAGAATGATACGGCACCACCAAACCATCTCCGCGGCCGAAGGCACTGGCCCGAGAAATTCAATTACTGCTAAACTTCTCGACTGACTCAAGTCTTGGCTTGCTATAGTGTACCGTATTCTGCGATCTCGCATCCCTCGTCGCGTATTATATAAGGTATATCTGTGTCTGGGTATATATTATATATAGGTATACAGATCTTCGTCTATACGTTATATAGAGATATATAGGAGCGAAGGTCCTCCTCTATATGTGTTGAGCCCATTTGCATCGAGACTAGTTTTTGGAATAGTGCAAGACTATTAGAACTTCATCGTTCTCCAGACTTATCTCATGTTTTGATCATTCTAAAAAAAACATTTCTTTATTCAAAATTTTCGATATTTCACGCCATGAAACGATCTTACGACGTAAGTTTATGAAAAAAATCTCTTGAAATTAATTTACATCAACAAGGTCAAATTTTTAACACCAAAGATTAATGATAGCTAGGTCGACAATAAGATCGGTTCGTGGAAAAGGTCCTTGCTTGAAGAATCCTCGAAGAGTGAGGTGAGGCTAGGGCCTCACCTTAACAACCCTTTGTTTATTTCAACCCCGTGCCAAGACTCACGAGTAGATCGAGTACATATATATTTCACCACCGTGAAAATGATACGACACAATGGTCACGTGACCTGAACCTCGATTACTCTCTTCTCTGTACTTTCATGTACTTCATAGGTTTTAACAACTTGTTCAAGTACAGAGAGAAAAAGTCGAACGGTATGTATAGGTACCTCAGCACATCATATGTGTGTAAAAATTGATCTGTGCTAGTTAACATACCTGGATATATGTATGTATAGTTTACCTATACCAATGGCATAATAAAATATAAAGCCATTATGCGATAAGTTTATATAGTGGTTGGTTTGTACCTTGGCAGGTACCCTTGCCTTGCCCAAGTGAGCTTGGAGCCTGGAGCCTGGAGCCACTGGGTACTAGGAGGCTAACTAAATAATAGCCAAATGCGAGGGAACCCCTTGTATTACCACTTCAAGTTCGCCGTTCGTTAGCGAAGGCTTAACTCTCGCTTGCCATTAAATCCTTGCCACTTTTACTCCTAATACACATTGTTGTTTCCCATCAGCACCAAGGCACAGGTGATTTGATAGGTGGCACAGGCCATAATAGTTGCCTCTATAATCCTATGCAATAAAACACTGATTCTATACACACACACACCGATAATACTTAGCTTTATAGTATTATACACTCGGCAATCCACCTGATCATCGACCACGAAACAAAGCCGCTGAATTATTGGTATATAGTATATGCATCGACAAGTTAGGATCTAAACGACGCGTTGTACAATGGTACGTAGAGATCGACCTCAGGGTTTCTGAGTGATGCGTAATATATAGTTGCAAAATATTTTTGCCAGGGATTTTATTCGTTCATTAAAAAAATCTTCTGTGCAGGTTAGACTCCCTTTTACATAATTAGCCAAGAAAGCTACGTCGTTGTATTGTCTCATTCTATATATCGCGGGTTTTGACTATACCTACTCGAGAAAATCGAATAACTTTACTATCATTTTTATTTTTTATTTTTTATTATCCGTTCCAAAAAGTTGACGCAATTAAGGGGGTATCCCCACCTTTAAATGGGCTAACATTCCGAGAAAGAGATTGATATTTTACAGCGAATTTGAGAGTCTGATCAAATCCAAAAAAATCACGAAGTTTAGTGAGGGTTTGACCCTCATTATCCATACTTAACATTGAATATTACTTTGAGTCTAATAGTAGTTACGCTGAATATAGAAAAATACAAAATTACTCGGTTGTCGCAAAGAATCAGTAGTACCGTTAGATCGATTCTGGAATTCTTGGTCTTCAATTGTTCAGAAGAGATGCTTCTATCATATGAACATAGAACTTTTTGATATCGCGAAAATTACCTGACTCGCTTAGTTTTTACTGAGATTTTTCTAATTCTTCAATTTTTTTTCTCTACTTTTTCTATTATCTCCACCAAAAATAGTCATATCAAAAAGTTCTATGTTCATATGATAGAGGCATCTCTTCTGAACAATTGAAGACCAAAAATTCCAGAATCGATCCAACGGTACTACTGATTCTTTGCGACAACCGAGTAATTTTGTATTTTTCTATATTCAGCGTAACTACTATTAGACTCAAAGTAATATTCAATGTTAGGTATGGATAATGAGGGTCAAACCCTCCCTAAACTTCGTGATTTTTTTTGGATTTGATCAGACTCTCAAATTCGCTGTAAAATATCAATCTCTTTCTCAGAATGTTAACCAATTTAAAGGTGGGGATACCCCCTTAAGCTTTCGAAAGATTTAGTTCATATGTTTGCCCAGAGATTCAATGAACCCTTATTCGAAGCGGGATATGCGGTGAAGTTGATACAGGTGCTTTGTTTGGCGGAATTGAAATCGTAGAAAAGTATACAGAGGCCAGTTTACTATACGAGGATTAAGATTGATCAATGTGTTCAGAAGCTAATAAAATGTTTTTGGATGGGGTCGATTGAAATTAGTCCCCTGCAAGCGATAGGAGCTTCTCGTAAATTAAATATTTACTACAATTAATTCATCGTCAAGTAAAAGTCTCGGACTGAACAATCTCAAAAACTTTCGTACCCGTAAAAATCTCATCCAGTAATTATGCCAACAGAGAGAAGTCTTGAATTAGTCCAGACCGACGGGTCAGAATTTTTTTCAAACCAGAGTTACTCGCAATGATTTTCATGGTCACCGTGAAAAAAAAGAAAAGACGAAAATGAAAATTTCTGCTATTTCCTTAGATCTGTAATTTATCACGGGTTGCGAAATCATTCCTTAAATTATTACTAATATCAAGGAATTTACTCACCGGGCGAAGTTCGCGAGGACTCGTTTTTTTCCGATTTTGTATTAGCCGACTGGTATTCGTCCTGTGGGACTCTAAGCTGCTGCAAAGTTCCCTGAATTTGGTTTTGCTGGAGTTGATTCTGCATCTGTGAACCCGGGGGAATCGTTAACCCAGAATTTGAGTGCGCGTGCTGATGAGGATGCACGGGACTTCCGCCAGCCGGTGGAACTGGTAATGTAGCCGAAGCTGGATTCGGGGCACAATTGTTACTGTATTGTAATTGCAGGCCCAATTCTCTAGCTTCACTTTCTTCCTGAGCTTGTTGTCTTCTCAAAGCGACCTGAAATTTCAGAAATGATCAATAGAATTTTAAGGAAAAAATATTTAGCTCGTGTATTAGATTTCGAAGGAATCAAGGAGCGAAGGTTGAAAAGCGGTAAGAAGTGAGCAGAAGTCTTTCTTGTTTTTGTTTAAAACAAGAAACAAGCAAAAGGTATAGAAATAAACGAGGAGTAAATTTGCAACTGAATATTAAACGCGAGAGAAAAAGGAATTAAGAAAAGGTACATTTTTGCCAATTTTTCTTTTAATCAAAGGGCCGTTTCTGAGATTGGTATAATGCTAAGTAGGGGGTGGGGCCCCCTTTTACACAGAATTGCAAGAGTTATAAGCTTTCGGAGCTCTCGAGGTTCGGGCTTTCACTAATCCGTTGAATGCCGTAATTCAGACGCCTGAGGTTTTATTTTTAGCATACCTTTGCCTCGAGGTAATTAGGCGTTTACTCATAATTGGGCAAATTTTAAAGACACCATCGCTAAGTTTTCGTAATACCAACCTATTATCTCAAACTAATTATTCAATTATCTATATCAATTATCTATACTAAAACGATATTATGTTCAAAATATTCACGTCTGTAAAACACTTCAATTTCAATCCTAAAAATTGTCTCTTAATATTTACTCCAAAATGATCTCTACAGCAATTATTGTGGTAAAACTTCAGGATTCAGCTGAGAATGAAAGTTAATTAAAAAGAATTTCATTCCAATAATATCATTTCAATATAAACTCTCAGTCTAGTTGATTGTAATTACCTGGGCAGCCATGACGCGTTGTCGTTCAGCAATTAGAGTGCATTTAGCACAGACACAATCTCGCCAACGACAGTAACGCTTGTGTCCCTTCAGGGCTGACACAACACCGTGATTTCTGCAACGAGCGCATTTTGGGGTTCTTTGATACCGCTCGGCACTTGCTCTTAGAAAAAAAGCCGCTGGTAGTACATGGTGTTGCTGTTGCTGCTGCATCAGTTGCCCAACATCTACACCGAGACCTACCCCTCGAGGTAGAGACATGCCGTCGTTTTTATCACCCTATTTATTCCTCAGTGACTCACACTTCAATATTTCAAGCTCTTTTGATCCTTTGCACGAGTTTAGAGAGTTTTTTTTTTTTTTTTTTCTTTTTCTTCTTCTTCTATTCAAAAATTCTCGATGTTTGCACTTTCATCGTAAATTTTATTTTTACTTTTATACAAAGTTCATCAAAGATCGCGACTTCCGTTGTTATAATACAAATGTCATTGCCTCACTTTTTTCAAACTTTCACACGCCATCAATGTAAACATATTGTTTATTTTTATTTATTTTTTATCAAGTACTTTTCCCGATATAAATTTTTTTGCAGCTCGATTAATTTACTGACAATCACTTGGCTCCAAGATGATTTTCCACACTTGTTCGAGTTATACGGCGAGTGATACTATCATTCAATATCCACCAGCACACGGAACACTATATTATGTAATTGGAAAAGCCGCAACATTCGACGAAGTATTTTCGCTATGAATTAACACTATAGATCACAGTTTTCGCTTCTTCACCGATGCCTTAGGTAAAACAAAAATTATAATCCCTCAACGACTCGGCCATGAAATAATTGTATTAAATTGAATTATATTTAAATTCGAAAATATAGTTTTTTTTTTTTTTTAACAAAAACAAAAACAAAAAAAAAAAAAAAAAAAAAAACGAAACAAAAAAATTGTTTCCTCACCGATCAGCCGATCGTCGTGTCGATGTTCCACAAATTATTTTCGATCAATTTTTCAACCACCTCCCGTGTTTTTTTTTTTTTTTTCTTTTCTTTTCTTTTTATTTAAATTTTATTTTATTTTTTTTTTACGGATTTGCGTTTCTTCTCACTATAGTTTTTCGACGCTCGATGTATTATTAATTTATTTCGATAAACGCACGAGGAGCACGTGAATGTCTTTGTATATACGATAATAACTGATCTGAGTATACTACAGTATAACATGTATCGATGATGTTATTAATATATATCTTAGGGTGGGTTAGTTTCTTAACAAGTATAGGGTATCGTGAAAATAAAATTGCGGTGCCCCCGGTACGAGCGTCCGAAACCGAAATGCGCGACTCTCTGGGATCTCGAGTTGTCAACAATTGCAGCATCCCCGGGCTTAGGAGGTATATGATAGAAACTAGTCGCCCCACCACAATACCCAGCATCCCCCGCGTACGAAATAAAATACTGTGCCACAGTGTTCCACCCCAAGTGAACTACCAATGAACGTTATTCATCTGGCCAGGATACGCCTACCGTCTATTTTCATTGGTTGAATTCATCCCACTGACGAACAGAGAGAAGTTCAAGAGTTTATACCGTCGTGCCTGCAGGGGGATCCGTGGTGAAAGGACATACCTACCTACGTGCTGCTATGTATACGTATATTACTTTAATACCAAACCGTGTGCGTAGGATACATACATACACGTTCATACATTATATGTATACGTATATAATAAAGTATACATAACTATATATCTATTATATATATATATTTTATATAATATATATATATGTATGTATATATGTATAACCAACACATTACCCTTTATTTAAACCCGTTTAACACAAAACCAGCGATGCTCAGACGTTCCTATACGCTCCGCCTTTTGTTTTGACCAACTGTTTTAAACCCTTTTCGTCTTTTTTTCTTTCTTTCTGGCATTTTTTTCTTTTTTTTTTTTTTTTTTTTTTTTCTTACTTTTTTCGTTTCTCTCTCTTAGTGTTCATTTTTTTTTTTTTTCCCCCTTACATATAAACCTATTTTATGGTATATGTTGTGTATAGTATTATAGTGTATAATATAATACCTACACGTATTTAGAGGTACATATAATACAACTCTTATTTTTCTCTTAATTTATTTTACTCTTAATTTATTTTACTCTATTTTATTTCAATTTTTTTTTTTTTTTTCTTTCTTTCTTTTTACGCTCAAATACTTCTTACTACGAATCTGAATCGCATTTTTAGATTGAAATTTGAATAGAACCTTTGTGCCCTATATGCAATGGCTACCGATTTCATAGTAATCTAATGTACAGATGTTATTTGCTCACAATGAAAATGGGACAGGGCATAATGGCTTTGGGTACTTTATAGACATTATAATAACAACAGATTTACTACGAATTCGATATGGCCGTAGTTTATATATATATATATATATATACAAACTCACATATATTGGTACACCTACTATACTATATATTATAACACACATATACTATTATATAATACGATCGGTTTTATCCATCGTTTGTCAAATATTATTATATACGTATAATAGTATTACAATTTCGTCATATAGGACGTGTTCCGTACTTTTTTTATTTTTTTTTTATTTTCTACACCACCATTAATTAATATGAAAAAATTTGTCTATAAAATTACACACCATTAGCTATATCGAAATATAATAAATTCATTTTCTCTCTGTTTCAGAAAGTACCTATGTAGTACGACGTTCAAGAATCAACGTAATCTCATTGATATTCATCTACATCGAGTGAGTACATACTTTAAATTACATGATTATTGATGGACGAATCTTATAGAAGGCTCGAAATGTATTGTAATTATTTATTGGGTGAATGAAAACGTCATGATGTGTGTAACGCTTAAATCTATATAGTGAAAATTTGAGAAAATTCACTTGCGTATACTAGATTGCGTTTATCTCTGAGATCTTGCAGTGCAGAGTTTTATATAATATAATAAATGAGAATAGAAAAAGATTATATATATATATATATAGATATATGATATCGAATTACGATGTTTGCTGACACTGTGGATTAGGTGATCCTACAACAACGGATTATGCCACTGGTTCAAATAAAAGGTAAAGCCAAACTGGTGTAGTAAAAGACTTGAAAGAAAGTATATATATATAAAAAAAAAAAAAAAAAAAAAGGGAATGAAAAGAGAACAAATTGTTATACATAAAAACTGTGGATGGTAATGGTACCTATATATGTATATATAGGGCCATTGAAGTTGCAACAATCTCTTCATAATCTATAATCTTGAATCCTGCAGTTGAATTTAAAAAAGTGCATGGACCTAGAATCCCAGCTCGAGTCTCAAGTCTCAAGTCTCAAGTATCGAATATCGAAACTGAAATCTCGAATCTGAAATCTAAAATCTCGAAACGGGGAACTATGCTTGCAGCGTCGGTGGGTATATCCGACTCCGGTGCCAATTCAAAGTATAGATTGGTATCTGAAAACTTTTCAACTCGCAACAAAGCGAGATAGCTCTTCTCTGGCGAACGACCACCGCCAATGGGTGGGTAGGTACTTGAAGATATTCGAGTGATCATGATCATGATCATGATCTGCGGGTTACAGGTGATGTCACTTACAGAATGATGTCAAAACGTCAGGCACTTGTTTCGCTCGAATTGTTGTCCCGTTTATAAAACGACTTTTGTATACTTATATGTATGTATGCACCTATACGTTGCATATAGCTGTATAGGTATATAAAATAAGGTAACACACATAACATACACGCGCATTTATACTCAATGTTCTTTACCCTTGGAAGTCTTCCTTCAATTCTTTGATTCCCTTTACCTTTACCTTTCTCTTCATCTTTGCTGCAACACAAGATACTCCCGCGCTATTTTCGATAGCTAGAAGCTTTTTCCCATGGGTTTATAGCTCAGGCAACAAACTGAGGTTTTCTATCTTCAACTAAAACCGCACAATAAAATAGGTTATTTTTTTTACTGCAGGGCTTGGCGAAAACTCTCCTATATATAAGTATATAAACGTCGCAAGAATTATAACCGATCTTAAATCGTCGCCTCTGGACGTTATTTTAAATCTTATTATCTCAATGATTTCTTTTATATTATTTACCTACTTAAACGCTAAACGATCTCCCACGCTTTTCATATATGATCGTTGCGCTTGTTACTCATGTCTCTATACACACATTCATGGGTCATAATATACCATACGTCTACTTCCTCGTCTGCTTCATCCTTTTTTTTATTTTTTTTTTATTTAATTTTTTTTATTTTCACTCATATCATACGACAGACTCGAAATTATTTTCTATACTCGTATACTTTACATAAAGTATGTATGTATGTCTGTATTATTTCGGTAAACACTATAACTATACATACGTACCTACCTATACCTTATAACGCGTAGAAAAAAAAAGAAAAAAAAAAAAAAAAAAAAAGTTGTCGAATTTGCGGAATCGGATAAATAGTATTGCGCGAGGTATTCGTCATTTTATTGAAAATAAATTCGGTTGTGTGTTTCAATTTGGTCACATTTTTCTGACAGATAAAAAAAATTGTAATAAATTCTAAAGTTTAAGTATATAATTGAATTGAGTATTAAGACGTTGATTCATGCTGCTGAGGTCCTTAGATCACGCGTGTATATATACATACTGGTTTTTGTAGCTTTCAAAAAACCAAATTATGTAGCTATGCCTTGGGCACACACATCGCGAGCGAAATTCCTGAATAATTACATATACGAGTTCTTGAAAAAAAAAAAAATTATATAAAGAGACTTTTTCATCTCGTATATTGATGCAAGTATATAGTGGTAATTCTTATACGTACATACGTATACCAATAGCTACGCGATTCTAAAGTAGGTTTGATTTATCCAGCATCCTTGCGGTATAGTTGCTCGACGTTATAATATTATAGTCGTCGATATTTAATCGATAAAACACCGAACGTTTACCTATAACTGAGAAAAAAAAAAAAAAAAGACGCAGTAAAAAAAGGGCGGATTTCGTGGGTGGTGGGTTTTGGGGATGGAGGATAGGGATGAGACGAAAAAAAAAAGGCGTCGTGGAAAGAGTTGAGAATTATTTTTATTATTCATTTTTTAATTCTATTTTTTTTTTTTTTTTTTTTTTTTGCAAATATTTTAGCAAGCCGTTGCCACCGCCGCCGGCGTCGGCCGGTGGGATGAAATATCGTATGACTTTTTGACGTGCTTTTAACAAATTGAACTGAAAATGGCTGCCCTGAAAACGACGTCCGGTCATATCTACACATATACCTACACCTACCTACCCCCGTATACCTATCTCTCTCTGTATGTCTGTCCCAAAGCATCGACGTCGGGCGAAGGGGATGCAGACGGACAGAGAGAAATATATAATTTTTTTATTTTAATATTTCGCTGACGGAGCACATTGCTGGCCACACGGTCCGCTGCCGAGTGGCCCGGTCAGCTAAATCGTTGAAAGGGCTGCAAAAATAATGTTCAAATTCGTTTTTTCCCATTGTTTTTTTTTTTTTTTCTTCTCTTTTTCATCTTCTCTTCCTTCTCTCTCTCTCTCTCTCTCTCTTCTCTTTCCCTCAGTGAGAGCGAACCCGATTCGTTTTGGTTTAGGCGGGAGGGTGACGCGGGGTAATGTCAGTAGTAAAGGGGTGCGGAAAAAGCAAGCGGGCGTTTAATACTATATATATCTATGTAGTAGGGTTCGAGGTGAAAAAAAAACTTCATAGATATAGAAACGATCGACTCGGTTATATACACCTATACATACATGGTATACACATACACACACACACATGCATAAAATTGTATATGAGAGAGCGAGGGACAAAACCTGCACAGGGCCGAGTGTGCAGGACGAAACGGTCAAAGCTGAAAACCACTCGACGACTATATATCTGCAACCCTTCAAATCCAGCACTGCACGTCGTCAGCATCGGCACAGGGTCGGTGGTCATTTCTGTCCATCCTTTCGCCGCGTTCATCCGCTCCTGTCTCTGTATTATATGAGTGATAATCGCTAGACCGCATGGTATTATATTTTCTACGATTTTCTATATATATTTATAACTGCATCTTTGAATATTTACGTCATAGCTGCAGTAGGTATATATAGATATAAGTTTTACGGAATTATTTTAATTATCCAATCATCCAATTTCGAATCCCAAATAAAAATGTTACATCCGTTTGTTCTAAATTTCATATTATGATTTGATACGCATAGAATCGAAATTTTTTTTTTTTTTTTTCTTGAGATTCTTGACCTTGATCAATATATAAGGAAATTTAATATATTAGACGAATAAAGTTATGAAGTGACTTCAACGCGTCGAATTCAGTAGCGGAGAACGCGCAACAACGTTTCAGGGTTGTGTATAATCGTCTGACGAGTTGAACCTTTCCCTGTGGTATGGGAATAGGGACGGGGGATGAGAATGGGAATGGAAATGGGAATGGGGATGGGGATGGGGATGGGCGTGGTTTTAGCCGGATATCAACCCCTAGCTTGTCGTTTACCGTCGACCAATAGCCGTATTTATAAGTCCCCCGTCAGAAGTAGCAACAGTTTCAAACGCAAGCGCGTAGAAAACGCTTCTCTTGCGCGTAGTCGCATCCAATCAAAAACATTTATACACACTCTTCAGATTGTGTATATAATACTCGGGGTGTGATATTTCCACGTTGCGTTCAAAAACCAATTAATTCACATTACAAACCCAACCCCCCAACCCCCAGCTCTCTCGCACACTATCAATCATCGCAAAAATATATATCTATATATGATTAGTATACTTATATACTACCTATACCTATCGATACCAAAATCGGAGAAAATTTAACAATCAGCTGTACACTAAACGTAATGGATTCTGATCCGGACGAGTTGGACAATTCTAGAAACAGCCAATCGGTGCTCTGGATTTTTTTAATCCAGAGCGCCGATTGGCTGTTTCTAGAATTGTCCAACTCGTCCGGATCAGAATCCATTACGTTTAGTGTACCTACAGAAACTCGTAGAAATCTTAGTTTCAATTTTTGCACATTTTTTTTTTTTTTTTTTTTTTTTTTTTCCCAAAGAATAATCATACGAGTTAACATGTGTGAATAATATGAACGATCATATTATGTAGCCTAGAAGGGTACACAGAAAGAAAGGGTAACTTGATTCAAGAAAATTTTGCGGTCCAAAAATGGAGACCGAAATTTTCTCGGATCAAATCAAAAATTTTCTCGAACCAAGAAAATTGTGCCAATTTTCTTGGTTCGAGAAAATTTTTGATTTGATCCGAGAAAATTTCGGTCTCCATTTTTGGACCGCAAAATTTTCTTGAATCAAGTTACCCTTTCTTTCTGTGTAGGTATTGGTGTACTGGTAATAATTGTTAATAGGCATAGAAGCGATTGATATACCGAATAGCTACTAGGTATATTTAATGTTGACGAGGGGTCAGAGGAAAGAAAAGAAAAGAAAAGAAAAGAAAAGAAAAGGAAAGAAAAAAGAGCGCACGAGGTAGTGATCGTCGTCGTAGGATATTCAATTTTTTGCTCAATTAGACGTATTAGAGATACCTGGGTAGAGAGAGAGAGAGATCTACCCTCGTATAGTCCGTGGGCAGAGGGGCCTCTCGAGAACTGTTGACAGTCGCTCCTACTACGACGTAGGGGTGCAGATCCACGGGAGCAGAGAAAACCCCCAAAAAAATTTCCCTCTTTCTACCAGCCCTTGTTTGATGCCCCTCGGTTTCTATGTCTCTTCTTTATAGGTATACCTATCCTGTGTATAGTATACTAGTAGGTATATAGGTATATAGGTATATATAGGTATAATACGAACGACCCCTGTTTCTAATTTGTTGTGAACAAGGACGGGCCCCTCCCATGTACCCTAATTTTTACATCTGACGATGTCGTCTCTATCCATGTATACAGGGTTAGTTTCTACTTTTTTTTTTTTTCTATCTCTTATTTTTAAAACTCAACAGGTCAAAAAAAAAAAAAAAAAATACCATTAGCGTATGCACAAAAAATTTTCAAAGATACATTGATTTTCACACTTTTTTTTTTTTTTTTTTTCCTAAAGCAGCGTTAACAATTTTTTCGACGGATCGTTTATTCTAGTATCAAATCTATTTTTTTTTTTATTTCTTTTTTCTTTTTCTTTTTCTTTTTCTCGATCGTTTCATAGTTTTCAAATATAATTTTACAAGAATCGATGAGCTACCTTTTTTTTTTTTATTAGTCGATTGATGAAAAGCAATTATTATTATATACCGAAGTATGGGATTTTATCGTAAGTCGATAAGACCAATGTATGGTAAATTATACACGGCTTTCTTAAGTGCGATGAGGGTAATCAATAATCAGGCGGTATCCTAGTTTCCTTGTATGTATACTACTACCTCTATTTTTATCTTTTTTTTTCTGCTCACCTTGCCATTTAATATCGTATCAATAAATTAACAAATGGAGGTTTTCTTTTATTTAGTTGTGCAAATCTTACTTCTTTTTTCACGTGAGAAAATAATTTTCTTGATAAAGTGCCTTACCCGTAAGAATTGTCACGAAATAAAAATCACGTTTTTATCAACGGTGTGTAGTGTGTTCTTCTATTTTTTTTTTTTTTTTTTTATCCACTGTTGGTTGAATTTTTGGACAAATTTTTTGGACTTCAGAGGAACCTTGGACTGAAAGAAAATTTCGATGAATCGAATCCGCGGATCGATATATCGCCATTCATTTAATATACGATTCGTAATTTAAATTCAAATTTCGATTTCTAT
The DNA here is from genome assembly GCA_943736025.1 of Tenthredo mesomela. Classification (NCBI taxonomy): domain Eukaryota; kingdom Metazoa; phylum Arthropoda; class Insecta; order Hymenoptera; family Tenthredinidae; genus Tenthredo; species Tenthredo mesomela. Next base: position 27,658,939 of record OX031017.1, read on the forward strand.
TATTTGCGGGAAACGATGTAAGAGGATAGGAGAATATTAATATTTGACTAAAATATTTGTATTACAGCAACATGTATTTGATTATTCGTATACATACTTTAGGAAAGACACATGTGAGTGCGTATAAATACCGTCGCGTCGCGTTGAATAGCATAGCATTTACTTTTAGCACGCGTCGAAAAATTAACGATTTAAAATCACCGCTATATATAAAATTTAGGGTGGTCGTTAAAAAACCAAATTTCCACGTTTGTTTTTTAACCACCACCTTAATATATATGCATGCATATGATCGTTTGTCATCGTTCGATCAATGCATATAGGTATATACACATAATAAAGCGTTTATAAAACCTCTATACTTACTGTAATAATAATAATAATAATAATAATATATAATATAGTAGCTTTACTCAAGTATAGAACAAATGATTAATTAATTAATTAATTAATTAATTTTTATATTATATATTATATTATAATTATAATTATAGTATGTATAATTATATATAATATAGAGATAAATTTTTATAATTAATAACGACAATTATATAATATAATTATTTTGACACAAATCTGGAATCTTAATCAGCGACTTTCTTCTTAATACAATTCGGACTTATATATTGATTTCGATTACATATTATACAGTTTCGACAATTATTATAATATTGCTATAATTTAATATCTATATATATATGGTATAAAATATATTCATGTATACTCCATGTTTCACACCTAGAAAATTATGGTTTTGGTAGTTTTGTTAAATATATGTATAATATATATATAGTACGCTTTTATGAAAGAAAGAAGATAATAAAAATAAAAAATCTTCTGGCTATGACAAACAGTAAGAAAATTATTATTATTGTTATTGTTATTATTATGATTATTATTATTATTATTATTATTATTATTATTTAAAAGCTAGTCATCTTCACATAGCGTTCGGATAAACTATTATCAATCATACATGCGGAACATGTCGTTTTATAAATTTCATTCACATATAACTATTAGATTCATGAGTCACCCGATTATTTTTTTTTGTTACGACGAATGATAATAATACTACGACACAATGTGAAAATGTTTCTTTTACGCGCGATGATTCATTTAACAAAAATAAAAATAATAGCAATAATATTGTCAGGGTTGAAATGTATCAACGATTGTTCTTTTTTTATTATTATTTTTTTTTTTTTTCTAAAAAAAGGCAAAAAAAAAAAAAAAAAGCATAAAACAAACAAAATACAATTTAATAATAGTGAATAAAAGACGAAACAATGGAGAATGTAGTCTTGCTATTACTGTAATCAGTAAACGTCATTGATTAACTCTTTGTTCATATAATAATGTCGTAAAGATCAAATGATAGTGAATACAAAATTTCTTGACACGATATATGGACGAATGAACGAATGGGGGATAAAAAAAAAAAAAAAAAGAAAAAAAAGGTTCTTACTATTTTCAATAATATGCATATAAAGATTTGTTCGTTATTTGTATAATATCAACTTTGTACTTATGTAAGTATGCAGTATTCAAATATATGTGGCTTGAAATTATTCGTAAGAATTAACAGGAGAGAAAAATTGGTGACAAAAAAAAAAAAAACTTTCAAACGTAACATATTCAAGTACATACATATATCAAGTTAAATACAATATATAGATGACCGTACGATCACTAATTATTTTTAATGAATTATCAGGAGATCTTTGAAACATTATATATATTATTATTATTTTTTGTAACACGTTAATATCACTATATATATATATATGTGTGTATTGTGTATATGTATACGATGGGATTTTGTGACAAGGTAAAATTACGAAAAGTTCAATGAATAAAGAAAAAAATTAAAAATAAAAAAAAAAAAATACATTATCATAGATAATAAAATCTGACGAATAGTCAAATGGCCAACAAAAGTCAACGTAGTACATTATTATATGGCATCAAGGGTATATAAGTTTTTTTTTTTTTTTTTTTTTTTTTTAACAAGTATAATATTATTATCTTAGGTATTATATTAAAATTCAATGGCCACGTGGACGGGTTGAAATAATATATTTACTCTAAAATAATCGATTCGTTTACGAAATATATAATGATTTTCATTTCCGTCAATTAAAAGAAAAGAAAAAGAAATTTTTTTGTCTCCTTATCAATATTTTACTATGTCACTCTCTCTCACTCTCTCTCTCTCTCTCTCTCTCTTATATTCTCACTGATATTTGCTCGTTTGCTCAAAAAAAAAAAATAAGCTGTACATTAATAACCTAATCTACTACATATACACGTAATATCGACAAGAAAGAGAAAATTAAAAATAATAATAATAAGTATACATAATATATTGAGAATTATGCGTTTAACGTAATTAATAAATCTTTTATGCAAAATAATAATAATATTATAATATAACAATAAATTGTGCCTGATTTTGTTCGTTGATATACTATATTATATAATATATATATTATTCGTTAAGTATCGATTGATCTAAGTTTGTTGGTTCGTTTTTTTTTTTTTTTTTTTTTTTTCGTCATTCGGTAAGAAAAGTAAAAAAAAAAACAAGGAAGTAGAAAAATAGAAAAATTTACTTTAGCAGATATTCTTTGTGTATACTAATTTTTTTTTTTTTTTTTTTTGTTTTTTCAATTCTTCAGGGCAAAAAAAGATAATGATATTAGTAAATGATAATAATCACAGAACGAACAAATAGTGGACGTAATACTCCGATTATGTACAGCCTGCGTTATTATATAATATAATTAGGTAATAATTATTGTTAGAATATTTATAGACAGTGTTAAAAAATTAATGATATATATATATAAAATATTTTTCATTAAAAAATATTCCCGTTATAGATATAGGTATGTATATAGGGAAGGGAGATATTAATATTATGTATCTAAATACAAATCCTTGAAAAAAAATTACCTAATGATCAAATAACATATATGCTGAGATACACTGGGATGTAGAGATGTAAACGCCGCGAGCCCGCTCAATCGGCCAAAATACTGCGTTGGTGCTCTGTAACAAAATAATAATAATAATAATAATAATAACAACAATAATAATGATAATAAAAATGAAAATTAGGAAAAGCTTCAAACAACAAAATTTAGAAAAAAAAATAAATAAATATAATAAAATAAATGATTGCTTACCAGTTACGCGTATTGACATGAAGCAGTGACTAGTAAATTGTCGCGAAGCACTAGCCTGTCGTGCCTCGAATAATATAATAATAATAATAATATATTAGTGAAGCATAGGCTGTAGTTGGTGTTGCCTTCCGGAACGGTGAAAATTTCTTGTCGAACTATCTCTACCAACAGAATGAAAACCACCCGATGTCCAGACGCTTGGACATCTTACGGGTCCTCGCCAATGGTCTAATTGTACTCCCAGTCTTTGACACTCGTGGGCATAAGCCGTGAACGATTCACAGTAACATCTTCCCATTGGACATTCGCACATATCCGTCAAACATGACTTGTAGTACATTGTGGGATTGACTTTTTTATGACAAGGGTAAAATACCTCGGATCTTAAACGGCTGCAGAATCTGTAACGAAAGTGAAGAAAAAAAAAAAAAAAAAAAAAAAAATGATAATAATGAAGAAAAATTAGAGCTAAATATTATTGATAAATTTCTAAATAATTGGGGAAATTTTATACCTTTGATCCTTTCTATGTCTGCATTTTCTCTCCCCGTTTGTATGATGCATATCCGGTCTCGATCTTGCGCACAATTTTTTCGCACCAACCATCCAAGACTTTCCAAATTGGTTTGGATCTTGCAAAAGTTTACCCCTTCTAGTTGTAAAATCGTCTTTAGACTGGTGATTGAAATTTCCACAAAGACCGCAAAGACGGTTTCTGTACGAAGTCGGCGCCGATACTTCGAGGAAGCTTATACCATCCCAAAGAACTTTTATACCGATATGAGTAGACACCAATACACCATCGGTAGTTTTATTCACCTCCAATTTGTTCGGCACTCTGTGTGGTATGCTGATTTTTTTACCGTTTACTTTAATACGCATTTTTTGTCCCAAATTTATTTTCATGTCGGCAACCTGCGACGGAGATAATGTCAATCATTTATTATGTCTCTTGTCTTATCGAAATCTCTTAGAGAAGAAATAAAGAAAAAAAAAAAAAAACGAAAAAAACGAAAAACAAATAAACAAAAAAAACTAGAAGAGAAACTTAAGGAATTTCTTATGACAAAAGACAAAGCTGGGAAAAGATACTTTATTGCCACACCATCCGTTACCCAAAAATATAGATCTGGATCTACTGATCGTATCTATGTTGTTGGATGAAGCTCCGCGAACACAAAGGTTGGAATAAAATAGTATACAACAGTATGTATGTGTGTGAAGAGAGGGAGGGATAGAGGGAGAGAGAGAGGGAAAAAGAGAGAGTGAGCGGTCAAAAGATTGATGTGTATACCTCTATACCCTGAGCAGTGTATAGGTAAGGTGAGACTGGTTTGTTTTATGAGACTCTGTAGTAGTTTTGGGGTATAAAATTGAGTTAAAATAGTTTAAACATCATACCTTGATAGCTATCGTCTTTGTCCAAGCAGAAGATCTCGTTGATCTACCGTCGTTAGTTACCCGAATACTGAATGTGTGTCCAATGCAATCAGCTGCCAACTGATATTTACACGTTCCTTGAAAGCTGAAGAACTTTCCGTCGAAGGTACGGTAATGCGGATCGCCAAATACTGTGCAAACACCGTCACCTGTAAAGGAAAAAACAGAAAGAAAAATAATAATAATAATGAATGAAGAAAAAAAAGTAATTCACTTTAATTATTGGAACATTATTATGTATATTATATATACTCACTCTCGACACATCGTGGACAACACTGATCATGTGGATGTTCCAGCCTCGAATTTGGCGGGCATGGAATAGTTAAAGGTGGACACATGTGCATTGCGCAGCGGGGTTTTCCCTGCATGCAATCACAAGATTTGCACTGATCTAATTTCCAAGATTCGCCATCCTGCCTAGGAGAAATCATAGACACGTTAAACCAGCGCCGAATGTAATTTGTTTTTAGAAATATATGAGAAATAAAACTGAATAAGTAATAAAGCGATAAGCCCTAAGCCCTAAATAGTTCGATAAATATAATTGTATTTTCATACTCGCCCCGTAAGTTCGACCGCCGTAGCTACAGGAAGATTGTACTTCCGCAATCTCTGGACATTGGGGACAGCAGCGTCCTGGATGAGTGATTTGCCAATCCCGGGGGCATTCTAACACCGGACAAGTGTCCTTAGAGCAAATAATCGTCCCGTTTGTACACAGGCATCGAGTGCATTGGTCAAGATTGAAATGACGTTCCGTAGGGTAAATGTCTTTTCCTAGTATACAGCCACCTTTTGGAGGCAGGAGAAATCTCCCGTGACCTGTTAACATTAACAGCGTATACAAAATATGTATAGATATATATATATTAGGGTGGTCCTTATTTAAGGCTCTGACGAATTTTTTATCAGACGCCCCCCAAATCGACTCCAAATAATTCAAAAACAATACCCTAATTTTTTCAGATTTTTATCTGGACTCTAACCCCTCCCACCGAGAGGGTGGATTTCCCCATTTAAAATACACGTGTTTTGGCCATATTCTTAGGATATATTTTATTCTAAAATTAAAAACTTTTAGAAAAATCTGTAACTGCGAGATTTTAGTGTTCATTGGTGCTACTATTTGAGAAAAAAATCACATTATCATACGGGTCAATCTAGACGAATTGCACACCCTTTAATCTGCTCTTTTTTCTCAAATGAAGGGTGTGCAATTCGTCTAGATTGACCCGTATGATAATGTGATTTTTTTCTCAAATAGTAGCACCAATGAACACTAAAATCTCGCAGTTACAGATTTTTCTAAAAGTTTTTAATTTTAGAATAAAATATATCCTGAGAATATGGCCAAAACACGTGTATTTCCAATGGGGAAATCCACCCTCTCGGTGGGAGGGGTTAGAGTCTAGATAAAAATCTGAAAAAATTAGGGTATTGTTTTTGAATTATTTGGAGTCGATTTGGGGGGCGTCTGATAAAAAATTCGTCCGAGCCCTAAATAAGGACCACCCTAATATATATATATTAAAAATCATATATTACAGCTTCGCGAAGGATTAAAAGTGAAATTTTTTTTTTTTTTTCTTTTCTAAGAAGATTGAAAAATATTGGAGAATATTATCGAAATTTTCTCTATAATAGGTATATATATATGCGACGCGAGACTTGTTGTATACATATATACGTATATTACCTACCGCGTAATGTTAACGTTTAATGTTAACGCTCGCGGGGTGTTAGTTTGAATAGGAATTGTTATAGAGATCGGGTAGTATGTAGTAGTGGTTTAAGAAATGTTTTTATTAGACTTAGCGTGTGGTTGGCAGTGAGCCAGTTAACACCTAGCCGCAAGACTTTGTCGACGCGGCTGTTGTATTCGGTGCCATGAACCATTCGGGTAAGTTTAAAGAGTTATCTTTGGTGCTAACTCGCCCACTATGCTTATACTAGCTATATAAGTACACCGAGGTAACCGCAGTTTAACTATATAAACCTTTGTTATTAAGATTATCGATATAGTATGCACGTCGTCAGGACAAATATTATTCATTTATCGATTTAATTGGGTATCATATAATCGAGATTTTTATCACTGTATATCGTGTATAATAATTATATTGTTAAGAAAAAAGAAAAAAAATTGTAAAAAAAAAAAAATGAAATATTGAAACGAACGACAAACATTTTTGTGTGGGTGGTTTGAAAGATTGATCAAGTATTCGTGATCGCTATATACACGTAGCTATACATATATATATAGATATTTTTTTTTTTTTTTTATATTCAGCGTTATTTTCAACTGAAATACTAAAAATATTCAACTTATTTGATTATTTGGTTTATTTTTGTTGATTAAGGAAATTGAAAATGCGCTATAATAAAATTGAAATATCTTTAGCTTTCAAATTTCGATTTTGTATCTAAAGATACGTCAATGATTTTCGTTAATCTTAATCAATTTTCTTCAATTTATTTTATCCCTCGGATTATAATTCCTTTTTTTTTTTTTCTTTTATTTCTTCCTTTCTTTCTTTCTCTCTCTTTTTTTATTTTTTATTTTTTTTTTTTTTTTGAGATGAGAAATAAACGAGGGTTCTCTTCTGCTTTCGGTAATTATGAGTTGCGTGCTCATAAGGAAGTAGGTTATCACGAAGAGACGCACATTAACAATGAAACAAGTAGGGTCTGTATTCCCCTTGCAATATAATATAGTTAACTCGTTAATTAGAGCAATACACCGAGGTTGTCAAATCTTGACACTTATACCGCTAAATACTTTGATCAGTTTAAAGAGATAAATCACTCAATTAAAGCCAAGCGGTCAGCCATAATACCGCAGCTATATTATGTATATATAGCATAGGTATATATCAAGCTGGTGTAATAATCGACATATTCAACATTCATACTATATTAAAAAGAAAAAAGTAAAAGAAAAGAATAAATCAATATATCAATTAATTGATCAAAAATATAATAAATTACAGGTAATTAATTATTTTTTATTATTTCCTTTAATATTATTATTTTTCTGCGTACGTATTATGCTACATGATGGTGTCGAATTTATTGTTCTGTAAGAAAACGTGTTAAACTTTGAGAAAATTAAAGATAAGGTAAAAAAATAAAAAAAAAATAAATGTGTATAATTCTCGAGTATAAAATTAATAAGATATACTATAGTAATCTATTTAAATATATGGGTAAATTAATTTGTTATACGGTATAGTTAAATCGTGAATAGTACATAATATCCTCCACACTAAAGACGTTACGGTACGATACGAGCAGTTGGCACGCGCACGTGCCTAGGCTCTACGTGATTTGTTATTTAATTAAATAGCCGCGTGTCAATTTTGGCGCACGTTGAAAAATATATTATGAAGTAGGGTATTCGCTCGTTGCAGATTTAATCGGTATACTATATATATATATATATATATATACATATACATACATATTATATCACCTTCTCGGTTTATTAACGACGTGATTGATATTACTGCAACAGTTTGCGATATATATATTATATCGATGTGTGTTTTGATGGAAATTTCCATCGTGTAATTAAACAATAAGTTATCTCCACTCTGAGCTATACTCGATCCTTGTGTATATTGTAATAAACAATATCATATAAAGTATTGGTATAACTATCGATCGAACAGCAACTCAGGCTCGTTTACGATCGAAGTAATAAAACGAGAAAGAAAAAGAAAAATAAGAAGAAGAAAAAAAAAAAAAAAAAAACCGCTTGCACATATACACACGTTGCAGTGTATAATATAGCCGTATAATAAACTGTTTAATACAAACGTTTAATAATCTACACGACCCATGACCAAAACTTAATTATCCTCACTTTTCTTCTGGCAAATTGTCGATTAACAATCTACCAACGAATGTCGTCAGTTTCCAACAACCAAGTCTCGTTTCGCACACCCGTTACCAGTTTCGAATTTAAATGAGAACACCTACATTGTAGATATATATATATACACTTATGACTCTATACTCACACCAGAATACAATGCGGAAGTCATTCGATATGTTCTATACTTTATATACCTATATATATTCTATATATAATATACGTCTGTGATTTTTATTATTGCAGAAAAATCCAGATTCAAAAAGAAAAAAAAAATAAATAAATAACTGCAAACGCCTAAATAATCATTCCCTCGTATTTTTTTTTTTTTTTTTTTTTTTTTTTTTTTTTGATATTACATACATAATATAATAAAAATTGTATATAGTATGCATAATATATAATTAAGATTATATTAATAATTATAACTCACCTCTGCATTGCGGACAACAATTCCCTGGCTCCGTGAACATACGGGATGGAGGACAATGCAGTACTGGACATGCTTTCTTGGCGCAATTAAGCCGGTTTAATTCACAACGACACGTTAAACACGGGTCTTCGATCGTTGTCACAGAACTTCCGGTCGGAACTTTTTGACCATTAACGTAACACCCTGATTTTAATGATAAAAAATAATTATCAAATTATGTCAAAAATATATAAATATCGGTAAAGATATCGTTTAATTTGATTGTATAGATATAGTGAAAAGAATCGATTTAGTACCGACCCGCACATATCGGACAACATTGCCCGGGTGCAGGAGGTGTGGGCTTAGCACATTGCGTATGACATCGTAGTTTTGATTCGGTAACTACTCCGGCTCTGCATGTTAAAATTGTACAGGGATCGTTCGGGTCCTTCCATTCGGTTCCTGACAAATGATGAACTCCGTTGTGCGTGCACCCTTGAACGAGATTATCAATGAAAAGCAATGAAATGAAATTTTAATCGTAAAATTCTATCGCGGAATAGTACAATAGTTGCAAAGAAAAAGAAATCTTCGTTTATTATATTTACTAGTTTTTTTTTTTTTTTTTTTTTTTTTTTTTCAATTTTAATTCACCTGTATAATTATACAATTACGCACATTTTAGTGAAACAAAAGAGAAGAGAAAAAAAGAAAAAGAAAAAAGACAAGAAAAGGAAATAAGTAAACGCAGAATGAACGTAAAACATCGATATATATATGTATATATAAGTATAGGCGGACGGGAAAACAATGGTTAATTTATCTCGCCATTCAGTACGCGGTCGTTGTACACCTGGTTGAGTACGACGAGATGAAAGCAGGTGTGCTGTTACTGGTGGTGCTGTTACTGCTGCACTCTTGCAGTCGAGAAGCAACAGCAGCAGCCAGCAGCAGCAGCAGCAGCAGCAGCAGTTCGAGGAATGTCGAACGTAGCTGTGTGCTCGTAAGGAATATTTACCTGTACAACGGCGACAGCAGTCGTCATCTCGTGCCTCCAGTAGCATGTAGCAGCCCTCAACACTCGGGCATTCTGGCTGGGGGCATTCTACGAAACCATTCTAAAAAACAGAGGAGTAGAAAAAGATTAATGTGACTAATGGCCGCTCGGTAACATATATAATATATATCTATACATATCTGAAACGTATAGATATATATACGTGCAGAGGTTTGTCATATATAATATAATATACTGGCATTTATATATATATATATAAATATATATGCGTGTCGTCGTATATGTCGACGACTTTTTACAGGATTGACAAATATATCATTTAATTCACGAGTTTTCAAGAAATATTATGAGTAACCGACTCATATAAATTTCGAGAAAGGGCATTTCCCCGAAAGTCTACATGGTCGCGATTTCAGAAACTTTGAAACTTTGAAACACCAGAGGTTAAAAATTTCGAAAGCTAAAAATCCTAAAGGCCAAACCTCCGAAACTTGAAATTCGCGCATGTATTCTATTCATTCAGTGTTTAATCACTCGGGCTGTATCGATCGTATCGAAACCAGTGAGTGGTCAAATTATTCGTCTTGAGATGTACTTTTTGGAGAAAAAAAAAAAAAGTTTCACAATATTATCAATCATATTCATAACATTGAAGTTATCGGTCGGAGTATATAAAATGGGTTTACGTAAAGAGGGTCTCGATTATATAGGATGATTTATTTTTTTGGTCTTGACATCCTGAGAAATAGTTCGAAATTTTCGGATTTTTCGGCTCTCGGGAGGGTCTAGACTTTCGGAATCTTCAGCTGTCCAGGTTTTATCTTGAGTTGCCCCATTTTATCCCATACATAATATAAATCGCTTTTGAATATTTCCGTGAAAAAAAAACAAAAAACATCTTTGAAGTTAATATAGAAAAAAAAAAAAGTTCATACATATATACTACATAGGTTTTTCCACGTTGACAAATTGACGCGTTGTAAAATATATTAAAACCTCGTCGACGATGAGATAGAATTCTTTTAATAGAATGATACATTATGTCGTATATAGCAATCAACCCCTAGACTTGAAACTCTACACTATATGGTGACTAATTGAGTCACGGAATATATATCCTCGGTATCTGGTTCATCTTTAATTTAATGCGTGTATAGAATCGTTTGGCGTGATCTCTGAAATGCTTTTTCGTTTTGAATATACATATATACAGATATACAGAGATATATATATATATATTTAATATAACATATATTATATACACACGTGTATGTGTCGATTAAAAAAAAAGTCCATTAGGTGACACATTCCGCGGGATATTCTCTGCCCCGTTGTACAACTCATCACAAAGTCCCATTTCATGACTACCTACTCATGCTATAATTAAGTCAGTTTTATCTGGGTCAAAGTATCTAATATGTTATGTGGTTAGAGTGGGAACTCGTACTCTGTGCAACAAAGACCCGTAACGTATGTATACGTGAAATTATTCTAATTTGAGTAGATCGATTATTCAGATTTTTAGAGGAAAATTGTATAAAATCTGTTTTTTTGTTTGATCCCAATAATTTTTATATATTTGTAATAGATAGATGTAAACTTGATCTATAGGGATGCAAAGCACATTGTAGACAAACCGTACCACCAACATCAGTAGCAGTAGCAGTAATAATATGGAGGATGTGGTGTCGTCGCTTTATCTGCGGAAACGTGTGGCTGCTTGACGCTTGCACGTTCATCACGACTCAATATTGTTTTACTGCTCATTAAGATAAGAATTAACGTCACTGCTCACTTCAATTCTCTACGCGTAATTCGACCCGTTGATCATCACATCATTTTTCAAAGAACCAAAAATTTCGAGAAATTCTCCTATAACCGTAACAGAATCGAATCGAGGGGGTCTGGTAACCGTACGTAAGTTTCACTTTCTGATTATTGCAACTTTGCAGGATGGTGGTTACCACAAGCTATAGACTTATAGGTAAAATTAGCTAGAGGTTTTCCCTGTCGATAAATTTACTTCGACGCAATTCATAAGTTTATGCCGAGGTTTACACTGACTATAAACGACTTTTCACCACGGATATAAATTTAACCAGAATTATGTATATGTACGAGTCACGATCTTGATTATCGTATAATTAACAAAACGTATTATACATACATATATATATACTGCATTATAATATCATAATTTCGAGATAATAATCCTGAGTCTAATTGATCAGATGACTCGATTCTTTTCGTTTTTTTTTTTTCCCTTCTTCCTTTCTTTCTTTATCAGCTAGTCTCGTTTTCCTTTTTCGGAATTTTGATGACACTGCGATATTCCCATCATTATGTTAAAAATTTTGATCGGAAAATTATCAGCCAAAATTTATTCCGCAATATTATTATTATTATTATCATTATTGTTATTATTATTACCTAATTACCGTTAAAGAATCTGAGTGCAAATCGTTTGTTGGCGCAATTTCTATACCTATGAGATTCTTTGAGTCGAGTATCTCGATGTATGTAGTAGAATTCCTCGAATCAACTTGCGGCTAGAATGTAAATTATTCTATTCAGTTACCTCAACTCCTAGAACCACTCAGCCATTTCATGCTTATTATCATTCTATTGTGACGGCACTCCAATGCAACATTACCTTTAACTGTTCTAGGCTAATCGGTCATTGCTAATATCTATCTCACAATTATTATACGTTCCTATATACCTCTACTACACTCGGAGCTTTACGATTGACGATAAAATAATAAATTGATTTTTTTTTTTTCTTATTATTATTATTATTATTATCATTTAAACTTTTATTAGTACTTTTTGTAACGAATATTCATTAGTTTAATTTAAAAACGATTTCTTGATAAATCGCAAAGTGTTAGTTATACTGGTATAATCATAAATGCAAAATAATATTGATCGAAGTGTTTTTCTCAATTTTGTTTCTTTTTTTTTTTTTTTTTTTTTTTTCAATATACTCTTCTATCAGCACTAAAGTCAATAACTCACAACGAGCTGACAATAAAACTGTTTAATTCAACGAAATTTCTTAACAGTCTTGTATAATATAAATTATAAAGGATGGTCGCATGGGCATATATACCTACTAAGCACGAATATATATAAATGAAAACAGTTCGCAGTACGGGAGTCGCGAAATTCTTCCACGTAATGACTCCTGGTATAAGATATTAATCATTTACCTACCTGTATGTAACAATAATTGTTACTAAGCTATTATAAATGTGTCCGCGATTATTAACGTGATAGCTGTAAAGAGTCCTGGCGATTATAGTATATAGGTACATAGCTCCAAGGTATATAGTAGTATATATATATATATATATATATATATATATATATAGGAATAGGATAACTATAAGCACGTTCAAATAACTTTTGATGGCCTTTTATGAGAAGGTATTCAGCCAGTGCTTTGCTGAATCAATACTTTGCAATGCGGTGATTTCCATGTGGGCGGATGACATTTTTGCTTTTAACCTTTAAGGTCAGTTTTGAGGTCAACTAGACTCTTAAACAAATGCAGATCACTTGTTTCTAGTTATTATTACAACGGAATTTATATGTCTATAGCTTGTTATAGTCAACGATATAATTATAGGGATATATATGATATACATATACCTACCTATACCTATTATATAATAGCGAACACGGCGAATTATTATCAACTGAAGTAAATATACACAGAAAGAAAGGTTGACTTGATTAAAGATAATTTTGCGGTCCAAAAATGAAGACCGAAATTTTCTTGGATCAAATCAAAATTTTTCTCGAGCCAAGAAAATTTTCCAATTAAATCAAAAATAATTTTCTTGGCTCAAGTTAACCTTTTTTTCTGTGTATAGGATACAAACCGATCGGGGAATACCAAAACTCATTTTTTCATCTTATTAGTTGTTTCGTGATTAGTTTTTTTATTTTTTTATTTATTTTTTTGGATTCCTTGATGAATTTAAATTTTCGAAATACAACGTGTATATTATACATATATATATGTGTGCAAAGAAACGCGCCAAACGTCACCTTCTAAATTTGAACGGCTTCCTCCTAATCTATACTCAATAGAAATCCTGTTCAACTATTCAACGGCTGTCCATTTAGCGTGCAGATAAATCTTTAAAGTATAGAGTTTATAGTAAGAAGCTAACCACTCGACGACACCAATACCTTAAATCGTTAACTAACGCCATTAACGAGTTCGATTAGTTCGAGGAATTACATCTAGTATACATCTTCGCGTACAATTTCTCCTCATATATAAAATTACATATATAATATATATAATATATGTAGTGTATGGAATAGCCATACAATATAAATTATTGGAAAGTATAGGTACTTATGTCCGTTCCAAAATATATATCTTTTTCTTTGTTATACGAGCTGTTTAGAAAAAAAAAAAAAAATAATATTGTTATGCAGACTTCGATCAAATATAATTTTTATTCAAAAACTACCTGAAGATATTTTATCTTCATTTATGAAATTAACTTACCTTACAAATACAGGTAAAACATTTTGAATTTGGTATCTTGTCGACGGTCACTTCTTCGCCCTCTACGTCACAGGTTTGTCGAGTTCCTGTAACAGTTTTTAAAATGTAAAAAATTACGAAACAGAGGAAGAAACAGTTTAGCGAGAAGTGGAAAATGATGGGAAAAAAAAAAAAAAAAAAAAAAAAACCTCCAGTGCTTTGAATCAGTCAATATTCAACGTAACGTAGATATCTTTCTATCCTGCAGTATTCGCATTACACGCACATCAATTTTTTAAATTCATAGTTTAATAGCCATCGGTGTTATTATTATTACGAGGATCTCCAAGCACCCCAATGATAACCTTTCTTAGTCTAAAAGCGCGAATACTTTAAACAGAAATACACACGCATATTCACACACATATGCACACACGCATTTATAAAGCCTTTAAAAATTAACGCCTATAATAAGATTATTATTCTATATAATGGCTCATTGACCAATAAAATATCAGGGAAAAATCAACTTACTCTCGTTATTAAACTCTGAACTTTATTGAATAAAGATAAAATAAAACTAAAATGGGGTTGTGTTTCAATTTAATATATATTATTATATTATTGGGAACTATACAGGACTACGTTTTCCATATTGTTCATCAAATTTAAAGCACAATTTTAACGGGGTCGAAAATTCAACATTCAAAATTCCAAATTCGATTAATATTACACCGGTAGATAGTTTTCAGAAAGGGTATTTCCCCGAAAGTCAATACAGCCGATGAGAAAAACTTTCAAACGTAGAACATCGGAGGTTCAAAATTTCGTAGATTTAAGATCCCAGAGGCCAAAAAATTCCAAAACCCCGAAACTTGAAATTTAGGCATGTATATTCATTATTCATTCAGTGTTTAATAACTCAGCCTGTACAGATTTTATCGAAACGAATAAGTGGTCAAATTATTATTCTTTCAAGTAATATAAAAAAATTCAAAATCCTATCAATTATTTATGACATCACAGTAGTCGATTGAAGTATATAGAATGGGTTTCCGTAAATCAGGTCTCCGGGGGGGGGGGTCCGGAAATTTGCGCTGTCTGCATATGCAGACCTTTCGCAATTTTAATATTCTGAGCCGCAACGTTTCTTAAAATTCTAAATAATAACGAATTCAGAATTTCGACCGTTCGAAACTTGAACCCCAATTAAAAAAAAAAAAAAACGAAGATCTTTCCTTTTTATTTTATTTTCCTTTCTAATTTTTATAACAAGATCATTATGCTCACCTTTAATACTTTCGGAAACTGCGATAGATATGTGAACGCCGGATAGGAAGACCAACGCCAGAGGTAGCAACTCCATGCTGCCGCTGGGTGGGCCCTTTTCGGTTTAACCCTTCACTCTGAAACAGATTTTACAACTCATTAGGGGGTTTTTATGGTCATAATTCGCTATGCACCGTGGCGAAATGAGTCGGTTGTTTCGTCGCCTGAATTTTTCAGGGTCCCCTTTCATCGTGTATAAGTTATTATATATAAGTAGTTAGGTGAAACGATTATCCGTTAAAATACTGCAGGATACCCGAACTTGATTTTGCGCGGGGCATAAATAATTGCCCGCTGTTTCGTATAGTAGTACGGGGTTATAAAGATGTAAAATAAGAAAAAGAAAAAGAGAGAAAAAAAAAAAAAATATATAAATATATAAATAATATAAAAAAAAACTGTTCAAAAATTGAGATCGAGGTAAAAATAAGTTTTAAACATAATTTGATATTCCTCTTCAATAATTTGAATGGTATGAACACTAATTAGCGTTGAAAATAATTCCGGCAATATCCACTTTGCTAATTACTTTGTCAAACAAACAAATGAAAAAAAATAAAATAAATAAATAAAGTAAAATAAAAAATGGTAAAAAACGCTATTAATTATATGAAACCGGATGTAAATATATACCTCTCCAGGTTTCTACACCCATTCAATATCAATCATCTTTAGTATATACAGCAAATTAAGCGCCACTTAGAACCTGAATAAAAATATAAAAAATAAGGAAAGAAATATACGAGCTATGTATAGAAAAATGTGAATGATATCGTTTTCTTTTTCTTTTTCTTTTTCTTTTTCTTTTTCTTTTTGTTCGAAAATCTTCGCGATCTCTCGCTGCAGGGAGACCTGTATATACCTATATTCTATACTGTGATGTATAGGTATATATATCGCGGTACGCTAGTTCGTGGCCATAATCAGCTTTATTTTAATCTATTCAAGGCCAAATTTTAATATATTATTAAGTGCCGAGGTGGAGGTCGTTACCGGCTACTGGCAGCATCCATATAGCATCCAGTAGTCGAAACATCATAAGCAGTAGACTTAGCAGTATAGTAGTAGCATGAGCACATCGCGGTGCGGCGCGGTGGCTCGCATTCGCAGATATTTGTGGCTCTCGGCTGTCCAAACTATTGAAGTTTAAACCGAGGCAATGTGTTTTGTCAAGAAAAATAAACACACCTCAGATCCTACGAGATAGTTACAGAGATGAGAGGAGTTAGACGAAGAGTTTCCAGGGGTTTAGAGAGAAGGAGATCTTTTACCTAATCCTAATGGATCGTAACAGTCGGTAGACTCGTAAAAAAGAAAAATAAGAGAAAAAGAAAAAAAAATATATATATATATATATGTATCGCGTTCAAATAATTCGAATAGTTTGATCTATATGTATCATCGATCATTCTGTATATAAAATAATTAAGAAAATATATATATCTTTTATATATAAATCAAAGTCGCAAGTGATTTTGGAATAAATTCGCGATATGCATTCGATGTATAGATAATTCTCACCGAACGAGTGGGCGAAACTGTTAAATCTTATAAACACCATTTAAAGGTCACGATTAGCCTAACTTGACTTTTTTTGTTTCGTTTTATTTTTCGCTGTTAAACCGTTTCAACTATACCTATATATAATAAGATATATTATATTTACTTTGATTTTATGTATACTATAAAATACCTATATAGTATATATATAATATATATATATATCGATTAAGAAATTATTATACGATATCATATAAGTATTTATACTTTCGTCACGGTCTTTCGCCTCCATAATATTCAGGTTTATAGAATAATCTATACTTTTGATACGTTTTACAAGAAAAAAAACAAAAAAAAACGTGTTAATAGATATCCGGTTCAAAATTAAGCGCTGCCTAAACTTGTGTATATATATATATATATATATATATGAATATATATGTGTGTGGGAATTTAACGAGAATTCCTTAAGAACCACTCACCAAGTTTGCTATTTAATGTACAAGAGATTATATAATAATGATAAATTATTATTAAAGCTGGTACACAAAATTTTCATTTTCACTATGTCACTGTGCAGCGACGCGCAGTAGTAGTAACAGTAGCAGTGCAGCAGCACCAGTAGCACAGTTCATCGGCGTATAATGAAGTTATCTTTATATTCTGATAGTATATACACACACATATATACATATATATATATACCGTAATTACATTACGCTCAATGGAGAGGTCAAGTTTCTTAATTAATCCAGAGACTTGGGTTACGGGCTAATTCACAGTAGGAAACCTCATCTACATTTATATGTTATTATAGTATAGTTAAATCTGCATGAGAATGTGGTAATATCGCGTATCTAAGCCAGGTGGCTTATTAACCTGAGCAGAAAAAAAAAAAAAACGAAACAAAAGACAAAAAACTTTTTTTTATATAGAAAAAAAAAAAGAAAAAAAGAAAGAATGAACTATAATATTATGAATCTTTAATAGCGTAAAAACTATATTCTATATATATATATCGATCGACTATTCGTTGAGGAGATAAATTCAACGGTTATGCAATTTTGGCTCTGTAAAGAAAGATGAAATAAAAAGAAAGGAAAAAAACAAAAAAAAAAAAAAAAAACAGAAAAAAGAAAAAAAAAAGTTTCGAGACACTGGGATAAAATCTCAAGGTCAAAATCCTTCCTATACAAAATCTGTTGGACAGGTGTCTGGAGACGGAGAAGACGTACGTTTGCCTAAAAGTTGTCGAGATTTGGCACAGCCACATATATAGAAAAATTCACACATATAGGTATATATATGAATAGGCCTAAAGTAGTTTGTATGTAAAAAAAAAAAAAAAAAAATACGAAGGTTTATACTTGTGTAAAGGCTCAGTACAACAGTTACGCGAATTGATGCTTGCTGCATGCACGTGTAAGAGATTAAGGGTACGGTAAGACCTGAGATAGGTATGATCATCGTGATCCTCTATATATATATATATATATATATACCTGTAGAGCAGTATAGCAATTACGCGAATATTACGAGATGAGAATACTTTGCGGGGATTGAATTTCATCTCGGGTCAAAGTTGCAGCAGAACGATGGTTCGTTCGTTCGTTCGTTGTTTAGGTATGGGTGGGTATGTATCGCTTGCTGTGAAATTATTATACCTTACCCACCTTATACCTATACGGTAGGATATATTAAGCGTCGTGAATGATTATATTCGAGGAGAAAGAGAGAGATAGAAAAAGGCTAAGAACGAGGAGAAGAGAAGAGAAGAGAAGAGATTGTTTAAGCTAAATCTTAGCGGTCCAACCAACAACAGAAGAGCAGGCATTCCGAGAAGACGAAGCGCGGAACGGGCCAACCTTCGCTGTTCTTGCTACTACTTCACTATACGTATGTACATACGCGTATTATAGGTACGACTATAATACGTTTACGTATACGTATGTGTCTATACCTACGTGGATAAAACACAGCATCCTTCGAAAATATGAGAGAGAGAGAGAGAGAAGACATCGTCGATGGGTCAACTTTACAAAGCACTTACGCACTGCTAATGTAAACGCGACGTCGTCACGCGTTTGGAGATTTTTAACTTCGAATACTCCCGCGATTTGACATACCTAATTAATGGTATATACATATACCATTAATTATATATATATAATTATATATGTATATGTATTCATCGCGGGAATTGCTTCTCTCTTCTTTTTTTCTTTTTTTTTTTTTTTACACATTTTGCGAGAAGAAGCGTATTAGTATAGATAAGAGGAAGAAGATTAAAAAAAGGATAAGCCTGATATAATCAGCTGAATAATACCTATACGTTTAAAATTCAATCGGTTTTCTTTAATCCCGCGCATGTATATACGTAGAATAATCAAAGAAGTTTTAAATTTCAACTAATTAAGTAATTAGTCGGGCTCTGTGATATAATTGCTAATTTATATGACAAAGAAATTAGCTAATTATTTTTTTTTCGCATGTTCCCTTTTCTCATTTTCTCTCTCTTTCTCTCTCTCTTCTTCACGACTGGTTTCATACTGTGATAATGTCCAACTTAATACTGAAAATATATTCGCACTTGCGGGAATTGATTTTACCCAGAAATAAACAGATCTCTCTCTCCTCTCTCTCATTTCTCTCTATCGCTCTGTTTCTTTACTTATTCCTGGTATAATATGCATATAACTACATATTATCGTTTCGACTTCGTCGTCATACATATACAGTTCGCGAAATCTTTCGCTTACTTCCGGCTTTATTTATTTATATTCTCTGCGCTATATCCGCAACTATTTATACAACTATTCGTATTAATTGTTTTTCGTATTTTCTATTCACACATCATTCGTTATTAATTATCTTCACATTTCCCGCTAGGTCCCCCGTATATGGTTACATATTACATATTATACCATTATATACATACGTTCTTCGAATGCCCTAATTTTCGTGATAATTAATGACGATTATATACATTACATCGAATTCTGTCCTCACGCGTCTAGACATACGTGGAAATACAAGCCGGAAGTGACAATAACAGAATGATGATATCAGAACAGGCTGCAGATGTCGAAGTTCTCTTTTCAGCCTTTCATCGCCGCGTGTATATATATGAATTATTATAAGTATACGTATATTAATTGCGGTTTCTTTTTTCTTTTTTTTTTTCCCCCTCATTGCCTATATATAGTATATCTATCATAATTCCTTTCGTTTTCCTATTTTGTTATATTTTTTTTTTTTTTTTTTTTTTTTTTTTATTTCTAACGCATATATGTGACCACGTAATGACATGCGGTCAAACCTTATATATATTTATACATATTATATACTATATACCATTAGTATTCCGTGAAATTATATCTATGATTCATAGAAATAAAAAAAAAGTGACAAATTGTTCTGTTATTTGACTAGCGTGTCATTGCGGTTGTAGCTGACTCGTTTTAAACGGTATATAAGGGGAGAAGAAAAAAAAAAAAACGAAGAGAAAAAAAAAAGAAATGAGTCAGTTTAGTCACCGTCCACGAACCACAGATTCCTATTATTATCCTATATATTGGTACACAGGAAATGCCTCTGCGTAATTCGGTGTTTCATTTAGAATTTCGACAACTCAATGCGGTTGACACGAGTTTCATTCATATATATGATACATTTATAGTATACATGTATATATACCCGCGTCTATACAAGAGATAAAAACTCTTCCGTCACTTTTATGTAAATTATGATAAGAGTTTTAATTCATGACTGGATTTATTTATGTATTTTTATTTTTTCCGCTTTAATTTTTGGGATAGTATAAAATTCGTTAAAAAATCGAAGGAAAAAATATTTCAAAATTTCAAAAATGTCAAATGTAGTACATGCAGAAATCGATTGAATGTATAATAAAATAATCCATTCGTCTACTTATATGGAAAAGTTGAATGACACCGGTTGAATTAATAAAAAAAAAAAAAAATATTGACAATCAATCCAGAAGCAATTTCAATCTTTGATGTTATTTCAAGGCTCGTATAAATCGGTTATATACATACATATGTATTTATGTGTATACATATACATAAATATAAACGCTGCAGCTTAATCGCAAGAAAAAAAGAAAAAAAAAAAAAGGAAAAAAATCGCACGTGTATGTACTTTAAGCTGCTTTGTAAATCAAACTATTCAAGAATTATTTCAAGTCACAGTAGGAGAACCGAGGATTGAAGGGCGTTCACATCTCTGGTCGATTTTTGTCTTTAAACGTAAACTACGTGAATCAATAATAAATTTCTTCAATTTGTAAAATTTTTGCGAAGTATATAATAATCGATTTCCGTAATATTTCATACTTTTATAACATCGAGATAGAAAAAGAAAAAAATTCTTTCGGTGAATTGAATGAAAATTGAAAACAAATCTCATGTATTGAAATATATTTTATACAAAATTAACAATATCACGTAATCAATTATATACTAGGTATATATAATAATTATACCAAAATATAATAAACAATTGCCACTAGGCATAGTGATAAATTTCTATTAATAAATAATCGATCTCTAATTACATCGTATATAATATAATATCTACTGCATAAATCTTTAATTGCGCTAATTAACGGTCGTTAAATATATGTAATTTTTTCCTGAAACGATAAACTGTCTAAAACATAGTATAGAAAGAAAAAAGAAAAGGAAATAAAAAAAAAAAAAAAAAAAAAAAGAAACTGGACTTATAAGACCGCTTCGATTCGTATTAGTTATACCGTAAACAGTTTTCAACAGCTCAATTACACATAGAATTTTCTAAACTATAAATTACACACCTATATGTACATATAGTAGCTACACGTATAATATACTACAGCTAAAACCTACATATAGAGGCGAGGTCAATTCTTGGCTTCGTGTAACGCAAGTAGCTCGGCGAGGATTTAATCGGAAGTTAGTTTGTCAGTGGTAAGATCCGTGACTCACAGAAGCTATAAGATCTTTACTTTTGTCTAACTGCATAAGAGAACCAGGCTTTGCACTCGCTACCTCGTTCACTCGCATCGTCATATGCATATCCACACACGCGAGAGATACGACTCGTAATTCTATACTCTTAAATCTATTCTATATAAACTTCGCTATACCTATAGGTACGTGTATTTATACACACATATTATATATAATATATATAGATATATATTTATGTATTTATATATAAGGGAAGAAACGATGAATTAATCACATAAAGAATAATTCATATATACTAATATGATGTCTACGTATATATATATATATATGTAGGTAGGTATATATATACTGACAATTCTTACGACACACGACACACGACATAAGATCGCGTTACACCAAGCCGCATCGCATACGCATACGCATCGCATCGCATCGTATCGTATCGGCGCAGAGCTGACAGTAATATTATTCACTAAAAATAGGTCCGCTAGAATATAATAGGTATATGTATGTTAATCTTAGTATATTAAACCCTGAACCTATATAGTATAATCTTTATCTTCATTTTTTTTTTTTTTTTTTTTTTTTTTTCAATCAATGTTTTATACCTCCAATTCTATTCTCTATAGATTGATGGGATATATCTATAGGTAACGCGTATATACGCGATACGGCGACATGGTGTATGTATATATATATATAGTAGGTATATAAACGCGATATACCTATAAGCTACTGTATATTAACAAGCAACCATACGGTACATATGTGACGCTGATAACGACTTTTGTAATGCCTGGGGTCTCATTCAAGTATCTTCCATTGATATACCTCCCCTTTATCATCTTTCATATAAAAGTATATATATAAATTATACTATTTTATGTATATATTTATATATTACGTAGTATACGCAGTGCTTTGATTGTCGCGGCTATAATAACGTTATAATATAAGACGAAGATCAGGGGAATTTAATTGAAGATTTTGCGTAACTACATTATTTTATAGTCTTATAGGTCAAAAATGAAAATAAAAATAAAAATAAAAATAAAAATAAAAATAAAAATAAAAATAAAATAAAATAAAAGGATATTGTATAGTAATAACATTTGAAGATTCGTCGGAAGTTTATTTCAAATATCATTTGACACGCGCGTATAACGCGTCTATACCGTAATTAATGATATACACGCTTAATCTCTGTAACATATGACGTCACTTAAATATATCTGACAAGTTGTATAGTTACATTTTATATCACATATATATGTATATATAAATAAAAAAAATCTATATATATACAACCAAGCATGAATTTACATCGCCGGTATATAGTATTGCCGTCATTTAATCGTTTTAACAGACACACTATATAGGTACACGACGAATGTGAGGAAAATATATATTATATAATTATTCCTTTTTTTTATTTTTCGTTCTTTAAATTTTTGGATTTCATCAATTTTTGTCGTTGTTGTTTCATTCAAAACCCTTTTTACGTCATATTAAAGAAAAGAAGCGATTCGCTGAAATTCTTCACTGTGATATTTATTTCTGTAGGTAAGCTAAGGTATACATATTTTACGGACTCAAACTGTTCATAGGTAGTAGGTACATATATAGGATAAATTATGTGATATTGACTGATAAAAATAAAGAAAAAAAAACGTAATTAGGGAACCACTTTTTTTTTTTTCTTTTTTCTTTTTGACAAGCCAAAGGTAAGGTATTGGTACTTTGTCTATGCAATGTGTATTTATGATGAACAAAGTCGTAATATCTCGTAGCATGTAGGTACATATACCTACCTATAATAATATACGCGCTTCCCAGAGTCGACATTGGAATAAGTTCTGATGACCAAACGGCGCGGAAGGTTTACGTTGTCTATGCATAGAGGATACGTACGTACGTATATAAATATATATAGATATATATAGATATATGTATATAAATATGTTACGTATAATATATTGGTTAGAAGAGATACGCTTAGAGTTGTCCGGGTAGCTCAAGGCCATTCGTGTATATACAATTGAAAAACTGAAGACTTGAGAGATATAGACTCGCAAGACTTGAGCAATAAGAGGCTTAACAAGGTGCCCATTGCATAATAAAAAGCCACATACAACCGATATACATACTATATATAAATGACAACCAATCAGAATAATGAAAAAGAAATATTAATAAAAAAAATGAAAATTAAATATAGTATAGGTACTCGTGATTATACCTATAAAGCGGAAATATTACGCGGTTTGAATTCGGTTACACGTATACTATTAACAAAATTCAAATTCAAGTGAATAATTTGTATTTTATTTTTATTTTTTTACACGTTTTCGTTATTATCGTGCATTTCGTTCTTTGAACTTTACTTTGCGAATTGCTGTAATTGCATGTAAATGACAAGAATTGAAGAAGAAGAAGAAGAAGAAGAAAAAGAAAAAGAAGGATATGTTTTATTCTCGTTTCCGTTGATAGAATAATAATCTAAACGATCGATGTGTTAATTAAGTTTTCAGCTACTATAGCTATATATATATATATGGTTACTAATATAAAATTTGACCAAACAATAACATAGATAAACTTGAAATTTATTCAATTCTTTAGTCTGGAGTGTATATATAGAGTCTGGAGTCTAGACTCTAGACGACACCTCTATGGGTACATATCAACTCTACCGGATAAGCATTCTTTTTTCTACATACATACATATATATCTATACGTATATACTTATGTACGGTTCATTTCGTAATATAATAATGGATCTTTTTATGTGACTTTAATTAGAAAAGTTTTCCATATAATTGTCTCATTAAATACTGCGGCTATACCTATTACCTATCACACTAGAATAAATTTTTTTTTTTTTTTTTTTGCTTTTTTTTTTTTCATTACAAACTCATTCATTCTTTGCTGCAGCTAACATATATACGATACATCTCTTATTTTATATCTTCTCTTTTAATCAACAGAAGATTCGATTCAATTTGCACTTTATATCGTAAAAATATCGGATTCGATGCACATGCGGAAAAGGATAAAATAAAATAAAAAAATTCATTGAAATCGAACCTTTTATCAAAAAAAAAAAAAACTAATCAAAATTATATGACGTATATTTTTTTTTTTTTTTTTTTTGAAGTCTTTCTGGGATAATCTGACAATAAACGTAAGAGTAACCGACGCGTACCTAGCTACTGCACCTACATACCCGATTTGTAAATACATAAGTACCTACATAGACACACCGACAAGTGCGATAAATTGTTCAAGCAACTAGAACCAGGTGTGTAAGAGCGCTTGACGGTGCAATTTCTCTCTACTGAATCAAGCTAAGAGGCACTTACTCAATCACAATTTTTTTTAAAAAAGTTTATATAGGTAACGCGCTCGAGCGATACTATTGCCTTGCGACTTTACTATGCTTACTGCTGCCTGATATGTTGAACTCCAGCAGCTACACATCGTTAACTACTTGTAAAGCGAGACTTTGAGCTGTTTAATGCGGTTGCCAGTACTTAACCACGTTTCGAGGTATACATAATAAGCAATAACCAACACAGATTTATAATAATTATTACAGTATATATATATATATACCTATGTACGCGGTGTGAATTCCATAATCCGTGTATTATTATTTCTATATCAAAGTTAGAAAAAAAAAATAATTATGACTAGTTCTTTTTTTTTTTTTTTCTTTCCTTCTTTCTTTTTTCCCTCTTTCAACTCAAATTTATTGCTTCATTATTACCATATCTTGTAATAAATATAATTGTTCGAAGTGTGTGAAAAATCTTAAGAGACAATATAATAATAATGATATACCTACAATAGATATTTCCTGAATTAATATTGCAGAATATCGTGTGAAAAATTACTACAATTTTTTATATATATATATATATAATATGATCTAGGAATGAAATAAATCTATAATGAGTATTAGTTTGAAAGGAGCGGGAGTATATTATATATAGGAAAGTCGTCGTGTCGTGGCAGACGGTAATAATTATACTATCGTGTATAATATACAGGGTGATTCACACTTCGCCGAAAATAATTCCACATGCAGATTTCTTATCGAAATCTGACCGGTCCTTATAGAAATTTTTGACAAGTAGGTAACTTCAATTTTAGATTTCGATAAGGAATTTGCATGTGAATTTTTTTTTTTTTTTTTTTTTTTTTTCTTTCCACCAGGTGTGAATCGACCTGTATATACATACATGTGGCTAAATATTGCTTTATAATAATATTACATGCGGAGTGTAGATATTAATTAATATGAATATCTATGTATAAGTAAATAGGTAGGTAGGCAGGGTATATAAGTATAAGTATAAGTATATAGAGGATAATATGAAATCCCTAATTACCTATAAATATATAACATATAAATATATCTATACATAATTGAACGACGTGCGTAGCGGGTAAATGCACGTTTTCACACATATATACATATCTATACCCCTATACCCCCCCTCTCTCTCTCTCTCTCTCTCTCTCTCTCTCTCTTTCTTTCTTTCTCTTTCTCTTTCTTGGTCTTTACGAACGGACAGCACACCACGTAGGTGGCGATGTGGTTGTATTTGTGTGGCTAAGGAACGAGCATTGAACCAGAGCGACGCGTATATCAAGAAATATATCCACAAAGTAGGTATTATACATGTGTATATTATAGAGAGTGTAGAGTCCATCTACAAGGGGCACGCAATACTCTGTATATACAGTACAGCTACACATATCTATACCTACTATAACACATATTGCCCCAAATCTGTAAGCTTTAGTTAAATCACTATACAGCTGTCACAGCTCTGTATCCTATAAATAATCGTCGTTATATATACTCACATATGCATATTATATATATATATATATATCTACATATATATAAACTCTATATGCATACATATATCCTCTCATACTATCATATGCTATACTATACTATACGGACTTGACAGTTGCGTGCAACTAGACTCACGCACGCGCTTATATATTTTATACCATATACACTATATATACTTGCATAGTTATAGATTTCTGTTACAATACGGAGAGGTATCATAATGTCAAAAGAAAGAAAAGAAATAACCCATGAATATACTATAGAGAGTATATATCCTGATAATATACCTATGGCTTAGAATTATATTGAAACATCAATTTCGAGTCTAATAAACTTATATGTCTGTTGGCTACCTATTCTTGAGGTAATGCCGTACCTACTCGCGATTGAAACCTTAAAACCTTAAAACCTTATAGCTAGGCTTTGGTCAATCTTCTGTCAGTTAGTCAGTCAGTCAGTCAGTTCGTACGCTTACGCCGCGCGTCTACATACGACTGCGCCACGTTCTCTCACCTGTTGTTCCACGAGGACGGTGGCACCGAGGGAGCGCGCGCGCGCGCGCGCTGCACGATATACTCTTGAGCTCCGGTTCGGTTATCTTAGTTGAACTCTGCGGGGGAAATTTAGTTTGTTTTTATACGATTAACGCAAACTGATTTTAAGTCAATATATTATTTTTAGAATTGATTATAGGATTATTATATTATGATCTTTACGTTCTTTACGTTTTTTATTTTTAATGATTAGAATCGAACAGACGAGATTAATCAATATTGTTTATTGTATAACAATTATAAGTGAGAGAAATTCATAAAATTGACAATTTGACAAATTCAAGGTTTAAATATAAAATGACAACCCTTATAGTATAGGACGATACAATGACAATCACGTGTGCTGTTTAAAGTCACTAAAGTATATTAATTTTCTTTCGTAAAACTTTCATTCTATACTTATATTTTATACAAATCAGCACTGACTCTAATTCGTCTGATTATAATCGACACGTGACTGAGTGAGTGAGTGAGTGAGTGAGTGAGTTAGTGAGTAAGTCGATTTTTCGCAGGTGAAAAATAATATTTTCAGTATAAAAGTCTAAAATTTGTTTTTAATTTTCATAATAAAACGCGGTGAAAATTTAATTTAATTTTAATTTTAATTTAATTTAAATTAAAAAATAATTTTATTTTATCATTTGAAAATAAGAATAACAATTATCACATATATATATATATATATATATATAGTATATATATCTTTCTCGAGATCGGTTTTATTAAGTCAAGCAATGATAAAATTGCTAGAGCGGGAAACGAGAAAGCCGGAGAGTGGCCAGCAGAATATCGAGAGAGGAATATACTCCCTCACCGCGTTTGCCGCTTGCTCCGGCTGTACTGAGTTCCGTTGCGACTACTAGCCAAGGAGTAGGAGAGGAAGAGACGAAGCAGGAGGCACCGGAGTAGGAGAACACTCTCTGCTCTCTGCTGGTGCTTGCCTGCTTGCCTGCTTGCCTGCCTGCCTGTTAGCCGAGCTGATCGTGAGCCGCAAAGTCAAGCGACTGCGACTGCGACTGCGACTGCGAGAAGAAACGAGAGAGAAAGATATTAAGATAAATAAAGATAGCCGCAAACTATGGCGAGAGACAAAGAGGGAGAAAGATGTATCGAGGTTTGTATTAGTGCGTAGTACTACGTGTATATATATATATATATATATATATATATATAAAATAAGTATAATACAACTATAGAGAACTAAAAGGAGTGCGAGAAGCACAACTCCACTGCACTAATACAACGATGTATTCAACCATTACGTTGCTGCACCAGAGTTCGCGTTCAGTAGCGACAAGTGTCTGTTTTGTGAGCCGGACGAACCGCATTGAGAATGTTGGTTTCTTAGTTTCTTGATTCCCTCGCGTACGGAGGTTCGCATGTAAGTAAATATCCCTCGAGAATCTTAGGACGACGCGGTTCTAAGTTTCCCTGTCTGTGATACTCGTACCGAGTAGTACTCCGCTATACTACCCGACTATAAGGAAGGGGGAAGGGGGGGGAGAGACTCTCGATCCTATACACGCGCGTAAAAGCGAACCGAGAAAATCGCCGGCAGCAATAGAAGCGGTACACATGCAGGAACACCTTACGCCTGCAGAGATACGAAACGCGGTCTTATATGTGTCCATATATATATATATATATATATAACCGAGAGACTCGGAGATCTTTCTTCGGACTCTATTACATACATAATATATTGGTACAGAAACGATAGGTATACACTAAATATATATATATATACGAACGGGGATTATTTCATTTGGTTAAATAAGGATCAGACTTATATTATATATATTATAATTTATAATATACTTTTTATACCTACTGTTACATAAATTAGGACTGAATGAACTGCGTGTGTATGCGTATGTGTGTGTTTTAATCATTATTTCAAGGCGCATCTGCATATAGCAAGGACACTGAACGATATCTAGTAGCTATTATATATATTATCGCGTCTTAAATATCATTTTATGTCTTATTAGTTATTACTTACTTAGCTCAGTTGTTGATTTTTTTTTTTTTGTTTTTTTTTTTTTTTTAATTTTTTTATTCTTTTCTTTTTTTTTCAGGAAATATTATAAGCATACGAGTTTCTCTTCTGTTTCTAGCCTTTGCCTTCTCCTCCTCCTCCTCCTCCTTCCTCCGCACGATTTTTAGTCAGTTGAATAATTAAAATTTAGTTTATACCTATATACGTGAAAGGTTGAGAAGAAAAATATAAACAAATTGTTGAAAGAGAAAAGAAAGAAAAAAGAGTAAATTTTTTTTTTTTTCCATGAAAATAAAAAAAAAAAAACTCAACTGTATTATATTAATATATGGAAGAAAAATGATTAGGAAAAACAACAAAACGACAAAATTATATGACGCCTTGGTATCTCGCGTTAGCTAGACCGGAAGTTTAAAATAATAATTTTTTGATAAGGGGTTCAAGTTTTTCTCCTCAGTTACGTTATTAAAATTAGATAATGTAGTAGGTGTCACAAAGTTCTCTTTGTACCTATGTGACGTATAAAATAATATACCTTTCCCATAGACTCAGTTATTTCATTAATATTATATTATAATATATAAAAGAAAAAAATTCTTCAGACACTAATATAGTACCTATTATAGGATTTGGTGATTGTAATTATAACAAATTAATAATAATCTTTACTTATATATATATATAGTTTATGAAAGAGTTGGAAATTTTCATACTTTCGTTATAATATATACATGTATACTAGTATATACATATAATATGTACTCTTATCTTGAAGATGTTATATGGAACCAGACTTTTTATAATATCCAAAGTCTAAATATAACCGACTCTCAGAGCTTCAGCGACAAAAAATTATAAAAATAGATCTTAGATATAATCTTGGATTGAGAAAAGAAATTACGAGACAGTACGTACTATACATATATCTCATGGTCTCAGTCTCAATCATTATTATATTCAAATATTTATTCGAATATATTATATTATAATATATTACCCTGTGATATACGATAACGTGACCTCGAATATAATCATTCATAATTATTTCTTGCAATTTTTTCTTTTTTTTTTTTTTTTCTTTTCTTCAATTTTCATTATTGCAAAAATATAGCATATCGATTCATATACCTATTGTATATGTAGATAAGAAAATTAAGATCGAAATCCAGCTAGGTATGATGTTTTCGCGACCGGAAATTTTTTAACAATATATACATAAACAAAAAGTCGAATTATAGATACATATAGGAAAAAAAAAAAAATTTCGCGTGGCGTCTAACTGTTTGAACAGACGAGAGCGCTGATATAGAACGCGGATCCGGACAAGAAGGCAACATTCCGTTGGTACCTATATACAAACGAATATTTATAAATGTTAAGTGTAGGTATATATAATATATATATGTATATTTAATATGTATCTATGTATGCATGAATGTGTACAAGTATATTAAGCCTACGTGAATTATTATAATTTTGTCTTCACTCGCATTACGTCGCAAACTCAATTAGCTCGAATGCAAAAAAAAAAAAGAAAAAAAAAAAAAAAAAAAAAAAAAAAGTTAAAAAGAAACGGCGCATTTTTCAACATCTTGTCCAGCGCGCGCGAGGTAATCGGCCTTTACATCTACTATATTATGACGTATGTTACATACATATAGGTATACAGGGAAACGCGTCATAAAACACTAGACGTGAGATAAGAATGGTAGAAAAAAAAAAAAAAAAAAAAAAAAAAAAAGATACTAAATAAATGAATAAATAAATGGAAGAATAATTAAAAAAAATTACAAGAATATTAAGAAACGTAAGAAAATAACGAAAATACAAATAAATATATGCGATCTTTCACGGATGTTAATCAACTCAATTCAATTCACCAACGCGGTATATATGATATGCGTTACGGCTAGAATCTGTTCGTAATACAAGAATTCGCATTATGTATATATGTGTATACATAAAAAAAAAAAAAAAAAAAAAAAAATTTATTGACGAAGATTAGATCCGCGTAACATTTAATAGTAGCTGAATTTTAACATGCTCATTTTCGACCATCCGCTGGCATCCGTGTACCACGCGCACGCTTACTATATATATATTATATGTATATATTGGCGAAAAGGCAGACCCAGAGAGTAACGCGTTCATATATATATATACATAAATATATTAGATGCCTATATAGTACCTAAAGGCTCACTCATGATCGTGAGAGAAAGTTTATCACGGCAAGACTTTTGAGAGTTTTTTTTTTTTTTTTTTGTTTTTTTTTTCGAAATTGAATAGTGGAACTTTTTGTGTATTCCGGAATATTATGTAAGCGGGTTTTACCTAGTTTTACTTTTTTTTTTTTTTTTCCGGAAAAACCGGGTGAGTAAATAAATAAATGAAAATTTGAGGGCCAAATAGAAATGGAAAAAGTGGAACGAGCTGCCAAATGAAATTTCGAGTCACGTGTATCTAATACTTATACTGTCTAACTCCTCGGGGCAGCTCCGCAGCACGATCATATTGGAGAATCAGTTATTAGTTTTGGCCCCCATATGAGACGAGCGTGACCCAATTTCGATTTCCTTTACGTCCTTCAAACGGCCAACAACTTCTCTCCGGGCTAGACGCAGTCCCATATAACACACTGGACTGTTGACGGCAATCAAACCGACCGAAGCTGAAGCTGAAGTTGAAGCTGAAGCTGAAGCTGCGACCACAGCAAGAAGCAAACGCACATAGCCACCGAGGCGGGGACTTAGATCGATTATGTAATGATATACACATAGTATACTATACATGTACACATATATAGGTAATACACACATGGATGGAAAATACGTGGCTCTCTTTTTCTCTACGGTTCGAATAGGTAGTTAAAAAAATCAAGAAAACCCTGACTCAAACGTCTCGGAGTATAGATATTATATCTACATATAGGTATATCATACCTTCAAATATACTTTCACGTGAATAAATCATTCTAAGGATGAACAAAAATCAGATTACATATATCTATATGCTCGTACATATATCCTCTTCGGAATATTCAATACAAATCGCAGAAACCCTTTTGATATGTATAGTTACAAAATTTCTTTATTTCTATTTTTATGGGTAAATTTCTTCGTCCCTATGGCCGTCTGTCATTTTATTCTATTACTTTCTCATAAATAATCGTATATATATATACGATTATACATATAGTATATAGGTATATGATATCCT
The DNA here is from genome assembly GCA_943736025.1 of Tenthredo mesomela. Lineage (NCBI taxonomy): Eukaryota > Metazoa > Arthropoda > Insecta > Hymenoptera > Tenthredinidae > Tenthredo > Tenthredo mesomela. Next base: position 27,691,829 of record OX031017.1, read on the forward strand.
TGACTCAATGCAGACTCCCGTGTATATCTACGGTCACGGTCTTTTTGACTCGAAATAATTTGCATCGATATAATATGATCCCGATCGAAACAAATGATACCTACACCTATATATTAAGTATTTGTCCTTTATTATTAATTTCAAGGATCTATATAATACGAGCTAGCGAATTTAGACTACGAAACTGTGACACTGAGCTCAAAATTATTTTTTCTTTTTTTTTTCTCCTTCATCGAACTTGAAACCATATTTTATCTTCAAAGAACCGAGTGTTCAAATCAATTTTTTTTTTTTTTCGACAAGTAGTAATTATATTTTTAATACGTAAAATCGACAGTTATTAATTATAGTTATTATTATATTATTATTACTATTATATTATAAAATGAAACTTATTGCGAAAAATTTATATATATTACATCTTATTATATTGGAATTGAAAGATATATGTGAATATAATATCGGCGATCAAGTATATATATATATATATATATATATATATATATAGATATATAGTATCTATATAAGGTTTATAAATAACAAACGGCGTTTTGATTACGACACGCGTCACTGGCAAAGAAACATTATAGGTCAACGTCCGGGTATGGAAAGGTAATTACAACCATGGATAGTTTTTGTAGCCAAACTTGCTCCGGCGTCCTCCCGGACATCTTCCGTTATCGGCAAGGCCGTCTTGGCTCTAGGCGAGGAATGTTGAACGATATCTAGATATATACAGCGCGTGGAACGAGCGATTAGACTATCGAATTTATATTCTCTTTCTCGCACAAATGTTGAGAGAAAAAAAAAATAAAAAAATTTAATAAATAAATTTGAAACTGAAAAAAAAGAGAGAGGAGAGAGAAAAAAAAACTGAAACAAGTATAAAGCTTTATTAATTTGCCTCTACTACCACACAGCTATCATGATGGAGTGAAAAAAAAAAAAAAAAAAAAAAATCTCATATTCGATCGTCGAACAACTTTGCGTGGTATTATCCATCTCTCTCTCTCGAGAATTCTTAGACACAGATATTATTATACGTCTATAGAACAACTCGAATGTTCAGAAATCAGATTTTTTTTTTTTTTTTTTTTGTTTTTTTGTTACTACTTCGTAAACATAGACATAAATCTTACGTTCATAAATTAATAAAACAAAACAATAAAAAATAAAAAAAATAAAAGAATCATCAACCGCCATATGTATAATATAGTATATTATATGAATACCTGCATAATTCTACATGAATACAATTCCATTAGCGAATATTCCCCCATTATAAAATATTCTACTATTAGGTTTTTTCTGAAAAACAAAAAAAAAAAAAAAAAAAAAAAGATGGGGGGAAAAAAAAAAAAGAAAAGTATATCATAAACAGTCCTGCGGTTCGAGCGAAGGAGCCGCGAATTGAGAATCATCGTTGCGGACACCGCGAGACATCAGGACGTACAGGTCACCACCTGGGGACCACCGACCGGACAACGAAGTCCTCGGAGCGGTTAACATGCACAAAGTGGACCCCACGTGGAGTCGAAGGATTCTTCTTCCCATCCGCCTCCTCCTGCTCCAATACTGTGCTACAGCAGCGGCAGCAGCCCAACAGCAATAGCAACAACAGCATCCGCGCTGGGTCCAGCCAATTGGGGTCTACGAGCCCATCTCTGCAGTGGGTCGTGCCGCGCACCTGTCCGCCCGGCTCGCGAAGAATCTTTGGGAGGTTTCAATTGACTTATCTTCTTCTCAAAGGCGTAGCCCTTCGTCTAACTTGGTTTTTTTTTTTTCTCTTATTCTTCTTTTTTCTTTTTTTTATGTTTTAGTTTTATTTTTTCTTTTTATTTTCTGCTAGCCTTCCCTTATATTCCTTCTTCTCCTTTCTTTTTTCTACCTCTCGCGAGCCGGGAGGTCCGTAAGATTGGGACGTTGAAACACCGCATTTATATACGTATACATATGGATTATAAATATGTGTTCATGTTAACATGCGGTATATATATATATATACACTATATATATGTATATTATATTCATTATATAGAAGTCTACGACTCATTAGCTATAAGGGGGCAGCGTGCAGGGAGGTATTATGACGTCACTCTAATAGGAAAAAGAAGATATTTTAATAATTCTTTCATTTTTTTTTTTAATCCTATTATAAACAGTCAAAAACTTGGTTCAAGCAAAAAAACCTATGAGGATTTTGAACTCAAAAATCTTTTTAAGATTTCAATTTTATTTTTTTTTTTTATTTTTTGTTTATATCAATTTTGAATTAAATTAGAAGAAAATCTTCGCTCATTAGTATCGTAATCAAATTTTATCATGATTTACGAACGAACGAATTCTGTTTCTATTTCTATTTCTATTTCTATTCTCTTTTATTTTATAAAAACCCTTATTTTGAAAAATTGGAAAGGCATACTACTTCAGGGCTTACCTTTCCCTCGGCTAATTAGTCATTTGGAAATTACCTACCTACTTACCTACCTGCTTGCTTGCCTGCCTGCCTACCGAGAATAATTAGCGACTAGGTAAATTAGGGTGAAATAATACCGTAAAAATATCGCGCTGAGATTATATATAAGATATATATAGGTGACGATATAGTTACGCTGTGAGTAATTTGAGGAAGCATTTACGTCACGGTAAACAGAACACGTAGTAGTCACAGGGCTTATGTTAGTTCTATATTTGTATACCGATCTATTGTAGGTATTATAGATCAAGTTTGTTGAGTGGGTGTAGTTTTATGTCTACACCGTCACGGCTATAAAATTGAATTTTTTTTTTTTTTTTTTTTTTTTTCTTACGTCAAATAATATTTTGATTAATCACGTATTAGATTAGTCATTGCTCTGTTAGAATCAATTTCCGCTTACAATTTCTCGCCATACAATATTATATAATAATAGCGCGACTATTCTGGTATATACATATATATATATTACATCTTTTATGTTATACAAACGTTATTTTAAATCACAGAAAATATCGTCGACTCTCTTATATAGCCGTGGGCGAAACCTTTTTGGCTCGAGTAAATCGCGTCTTAGTTCTCTTTGTTCGTTTGATTACTTTTAAGTATTGGTCACGAGGATCCCGGCGCCCAGAGACCTGCGAAAACCCACTTCTAAAAATCTCCTTGTTTTTCGCCCTTTCTGCCTCTCTCGTATCCCAATTCCTTAAAACGCCCATCGGCAGGGAAAATAAGCTTATTTTAAAAATCTCATATACTATATTATATAGTATTATAAACTATATAGAAAAGTGATAATACATAACATATAAGAAATAAATTGTCTCGTTTATTTTATTTGTTCTTTATTTTATTATCGACACATCAAGTAAAAATTTTTCACTTCAAAATTTTAATTGTTTCGCATAGTTAGGTATAGGTAAATAGGGGGCGGTTCGAAGTTCCGAATCTTCAAGGCTCCGAACGGTCAAATTTTCGAATTTTAATGCAACGAACTCACAGTTATCAGAAAGGGTATTTCACCGAAAGTCTGTTTAACCAATTTAAAAAATTCCGAATCGCAGCACACCGAAGGTTCAAAATTCCGAAAGCTAAAGATCCGAAAGCTAAAGATCCGAAAGGCCAAAACTTCGAAACTTGAACATCAAGTCGCGCGTCGTTTCATCGACACGTTAAGAACACGTTCGATCTTTCGGAATTTTAAACTTTCGGAATTTTGTATTTTCGGAATTTTGAACTTTCGGAAGTTTGGACTGTCGGAGTCTTGAGCTATCTGCATTTAGACCATTCGAAGTTTTAATTTTCTAAACCCTAGTCTTTCTGGAAATTATGAAATCGTTTAGAATAAATTCGGAAATTTGACCGTTCGGAGCTTTGAAGATTCGGAATTCTGAACCGGCCCCGTAAATATAAACATTCGTTTCATGATTTAGGAACGTTCATCGCTTATCCCGACGATTCGGGGTGGTCAATTTCTCAACTTTCGATTAGCTTATCGTGCGGGTAGTGTTGGTTTTTTCCTTCTTTTTTTTTTTTCCTCTTCTTACCTCCGTTTTTTGTTTCCCTTATTTTTTTTTAAATTTTTTTTATTATTTTTTCTTCCCTTTGTTTTTGGATAACGAAAGTCAAGCTTGGGACGCGTCAAATACCGCCGCTGCCACCTAAGAGGGCATATCTACCTGTTCCTTAATATATCTTGGTAAGAGAGGATAAAAAAAGAAAAAATCTAGCCAAGGCAGGTCAGGATGCCTGAGAGACTCCCTGAGATATACCGACTTCCAGGATCGCTGCATCGCTTAAGACCGATTGTCTTCTTCTCTTCTTCTTATTCTCCTTCTTATTCTTATTCTTATTCTTATTTTTCTTTTTCTTGTTGTTCTTCTTTTTGCTTTTTCTTGCTTCTAATACTCCGCTCGCGCTTTTACTTATAGTGCTCTCTGCCCCTTCGCGTAACTTTTAGTGCGAGGTTCGGGATGGAATGCTCTTGAACTCGTTGTGATACCTGCACCTCTCTTTCTTGCAGCATCCCCCCTCCCCCCCTCCTATAGGTTTGTCTTTTCGCTTCTAAGAGAGAACGTAGATCCTTTATCAAAGTAGTTCTTGGACGTCTTCCAATCTCCCTGCGCACGAAACAGTCATATAAATTCTCTGAATTCCGTCATGATTAATTTTCAAATATAATATACCTGCGTATTTATATAATACATTAAACATGTATTCGATAAAAGTTTCTTTCCGTAATTTTTTGTTCGTTTTTTTTTTTTTTACAGAACGGGACCTCAGTCAACATACTTCGCATGTGAGTATACACAAAACTCTTCCGTTTTCATTATCTTCGAATATTTGTTTTTCCACAATATTTTTCATACGAAACAGGTAAACCAGTTTTTTTCTTTTTCTGTTTCCTTTCATATTTGGCTGATCAATTATTGCGAATATTTAATATGACGTATATTATATTATATAGAATAATAAGGAGAAAGAGAAGAGAGAAACAAATGAGATATATAAGTAGAAATTCGATTCTGGGAACATTATCCAGGGTGGTGTTTCCCCCAAACGTGATGTTAAAAATAGTTAATGTTACTAAGAATACAGATTTCTCGGTGATTGTATTAACTACCACGCCATTTCGCAAGTCTTGTCTCTATGTTAAATAATCGAATAGCTAATATATGATATAGAAGGCTATACGAGGAACGATTAAACGAATATATGTAAGTTAAAAAAAAAAAAAAAAAAACTTGATCAAATAAAAACTGTCCGAGCTTTATATACACAAAATGATTGGTACTACATATATTTATGATTTAAATTTCTGGATAAGTATACCCGGGTCGCTCTCCCTAGGTGGGAGTGTTTATAGTTGTTTCATTTTTTTTTTTTTTTCTGCTTCTTTCCTTCCTTCTTCATTTCTTTATTTTTTTCTTATTTTTTTTTTTTTTTTTTAGAAAGCTCTGAATTCTATTTCTGATTCACTACATACTTCATAAATTCTATAAAATTAATATACGACTGTAGTTAAGACATTATACGGGCGAATAAACTGTCAGAAAAAAAGTAGTAACTTAAGTTTTGCATTTTTTTAACGACACATTCACGATCGCTTCGGATAATAAAATATTGTGGGAAATTTTTCTGTCCATATTTCTGTAAGACAAAAAAAAAAAAAAAAAAAACTGCGCGTTTATTGATAAAGGAAAAAATTCTATCCATCTTACCGCTATCACTCGTATCCTTGGTCAATCTCTCCACGAGATGAGCGATTCGTTTTTTCAATTTTGTCACGTCTTTAATCGGTTCTAATTCACTGAGTGTCTTCAACATTTCATTGTCAGATTTCTTTGACTTGTTACGTAAAGCAATAGAAACTGCAGCATCCGCGATCTCTTCCCAATCCTGTAAATAAATATAATATATGTAAATTATTTATCGACGATCACTTGCAACGAATTTTAATTATCAATTTAAACGATCTTAATTATATTCAGTTACAATAAATCATCTAAGATTATAATTTGTTTATTAAAATGTTGAATGTATAAATTGGCAGACTAGTTTACGTGAACGTTACCGAAATGTGTATACCTATACATAAACAAAAATTATTCGTAGAGCCAATATAATCTTTGGTCTATTAAATATCTAGTTTACGAGGACTGGAATATCGGTTTTAGTCAGTAAAGAATTAGGAATCCTATAACCCGAGTCAAATCCGTGTTTAGATAAATAAATTTTCAGCTTTAATATAACGCAGATAAAAAAAAAAAAAAAGAGGAAGAAAGGTTGTATAACACCTGCGGGAATTGAATTGACTATGAGTTTATATATAATATTTTCTGAATTACAATATCATCGTAGCATCAATATATAGCAGCTGCACGCAGGGTTAGCTGGGCGAAAAATTGCTTTTACCATTTTTATTTGCGGAAGAAAACTAAACGAAGAATAAATAATCTTTAACTTTGTGCTCTCGAAGATAAATCGATAAATACTCGGTACCTACTTTTATGCGGTCGAATTATATACGACGGGTGTAAAACCGTTTTTTCTCTTTCGCGGGAACTCGATGTTTAATTGGTTTTCAAATTTGTTTAATTTTTCACAGAATCTCTAGTGATTCATTTATTCATTCTACAAACTTGAACCACCTCAGTTTTTTTTTTTTTTACCGAATAATCTCATATATTGGTATATCTAATGGAATATTCAAATAAAATGATCATCGAAGAAGGTTTAGTTTTTTTTTTTTTTTCTTTCTTTTTCTTTTTCTTACGACCAAACTATATGACCAGATAATAAAATGATGATAATATAGAAGAATTTTGTATAAAAATCTTGTCCCTCTTATATTTATTTCTCATAAATAACCAAATCTTTTAGGTATATATAGTAACCTATTACCTATATATACCTATACTATTTCTTTTAGAAACTATATAATAAAATACCTCTATTCTATATAATCTCTGGTAAAATATTTATCTACGAATGCGGTGGTATAGTAGAGGAATTCTTTGATTCTTAGATCGAACCTATAATACGCGACGTTCGTCATCAGTTAAATATATAAATAATTCAATGTTTACATTTCTGACGTTACGTATATATCCTCTATACGTATCTTGAAATTGTAGCCTTTTCTCAGTCGAAATGAGGCGTCAGCCTACCTACACCTAAAAATCTCTGATCAAAGTCTAGCGATGCCGATCGCGTGGGAGAAAAGTAAAGTCTCGATATTCCCGAAACTGCGTGATCATTTGAAATGTATCCTTTACAGTTAAACATAAACGTATATATATATTATATATACCTAGACGTGGAACGAGAATATGACTAAACCCTGAAATATTTACAGAGTAAATCCTATCCGTCGTTATCATCGTCCGTCGTTAAGTTTTTGGAAAGGCAAATTTCTCACGAATTCATGGGCATAAATCAGACTTTGGCGCTTTCGAAGTAACAGCTCTGACTTATCCTCACTTCCTTAGATTTGCCGAGTACTACTCGCAGAACCCCGGTTAGGGTCTATACAGGGGAGTAGGGACAGCCAAGAAATATGGGAAAGAGAAAAGAAGCAGAGACACCGGTCTCGCACTAGAAGTAAAACCCGAGATTAAATCAGGCTAGCAATTTGCGACGAAGGATGCCGGCTACTTCAAACGAATCTACTACTTCAATGATTTCAAAGATAAGGCAATGATTGCTAGCGTAGCTACCGCGTAACTTATACGATTCTTTGATAACGCGTTCTTATCACTCCGTGAAGTTACTACCGCAGGTACAATTGAATTTAATTACCCGCACGTCGAGCCATTCAATGAAATAAAAACCATAATAAGAGGAAATAAGATAATAAACTAAAGGTATAGTATTATTCATGAATTCATTTAACTTACGATATCGTTGTGCAGCTGCGGTTTGAATCCAATAGCTGACTCAACAATCGCGTATTTATCTTCACTCAAATTTGTTTCTAATATTAATAGCAAAAAGCTAACAGCTCTTTTGAGATTTTTCTCACCCCGTAATTGTTCCTGGAATATATATAAATGTAATTTTCCTCATATATATTATTCGTGAAATTTTATTTCAATCGAAGGACTCTCTCTCTCTCTCTCTCTCTCTCTCTCTCTCTTCTCGCTGTAATAACAACTATCGATAAATAATCTGCGTTTACACTGGCTGGTTACTCTTCGAATACATTAAGTACGGATTTTGTAAACTTTTACTCAGAAATTGAGCGTCTGATAATCTGGCTGTTGATAATGTATACATATGATTGAAAAATGATTGAATCTGTTTGAAATTAAAGCTGATTTAAAGATCGGTGGATTTTCTTTTGCAAATTGTAATCAGTTACTATAATGTTGAATTTCGTCAATCAGCTCTGATCTCTTCTTCTCATATTTAACACTCACCAGCTGTGCCTCTTTAAGATCATCAAAAAGCGTGAACATCATATCGAAGGTGTCGTCCAATAAAAAGTTTAATGATTTCAACGATCTGGTAGATCTTTCCTTGAAGTTATAAACCATTTTTCTTTCAATATTTCTCAACTGTGTTGCCAAGAGATCGAGTTCCGTCTGTATTTAAAAAAAAAAGGGGATAGAAAAAAGGAAAAAAAAAAAAAAAAAACATTCTCTGTATTAATTATGAAATTCGAAGGAAATGTATATTAAAGTAGAGAGTAAATTGTCTAGGATGACTATAGAACGGAGGAAGTGAAATATTTTCGTGGTAATGATAAGATAAAGATAAATGATCCGTGGAAATGGGCGTAGGAGTTGATTGAACTGAACGAAAAACGTGTGTAGTAATTATAATCGCGAGAATAGAAGAGTGCGTGAGGGAAAGAGTAAAAGTGAAAGTGAGAGTAAGAGAAGAGAGAAACACGTGTATCATCTGTCAGTAATCATAAATGCCACCAAAGAAGATGTCGCTCTTAATATCATCCATGAGTATAATTTACTGTCCTAACATACAACCAGCAGCAGCTCGACATAGGGTTAATAGAAAAAATGGAATAACTGTCTGCAAGACGTCGCTCTGTCTTCGAACTCTGTTCTAATTGTATAAGTTCGATAACACTGTTCAATATTAATAACATTATATATTATATTATTGTATAACAGCAAAATAGTAATAAATTATACGCTAATACGTATACGTCCCATGTATACTATACCGTTGATGATATATTTGCTCTGATAACAGCTGCACTCCACTTTACTCATTAACTGTTTATAACTCACGATGATAATGCAAGGAAAATAAATAAATAAATAAATAAATAAATAAACAAACAACAATAATAAATATTAAATATTAACTACACGAGTATACAATATGCATGTGACAAATGATGGGATAGCTAAGCGTTGCACAGCTATTAACAATAAAATTTAGGGCTTAAAGGGACCTCGTAAAGCCTAGAACCTATACGCGGCTACGATAAATCGAAGCTCTATATCTGATCTGTAAATCAACGTTATTTATCTACGATATGAGAGATTTTTTGTATTTCTGTAACAAAAATTTACCCCATATACAAATACGAACCTTAATTCTTCTCACTTCCTGCCGAGATGCAAAATGAATGTCTATATTGGCATTAAGTATTTGCAGCTGCATTGAACTCGTACAGGTACACTGTTTCTTAGAATAATGTCCATTCAATCGTGCTATTAACTGTCTAGCAACTAGTCCCATCGCTAGACTATCGTCAGATTGAAGACGATATCTGTTAGACGATGTAGCTGATATTATGGTCACTATAGTACCGGTATAAAAGTACTGCAATCCGATTGCACTATTGCTACGAGCCAGAGAAGCCTCGCCGATGAATTCTGCGCAGAAGTAATTAGTATAGTTTTTCTTTTCTTCTTCTTTTTGTTTTTGTTTCTAGTTTATTTTTTTCATTTTTTCTTGGCGTGCCTTTCAATCTGCTTACATTATTTTCAAAGCCCCATATATGTAGAGAATAATTCTTACCTGGAAACAATTGACTGAAATTGACGACTGGCTCGTCGGTTTTAACGATCATTGAAAAAGAAGAACTTGTCTCAGGAGAGCAGAGATTTACTACCAGTCTTATCGGCACCTGGGTTTGACGGCGCAGAACTCTAATTGCCCCGAAACTATTCTCGTAAGTAACTGTAACGATTGTTTCCAGTGATGCTGGAACGGCTTTGTCACTCATGTGGATTAACGACTGTACGATATGCCGATCACCTTGATATTGCGGTTTTTAAAAAAATGTTCAAATTACCACATTTTACGTCACATAATATCAGAATTATGTGTACATATAGTATACATACATACATACATACATAAATATACCTACCTGTGTATCTCACAACTCTATAGTTGACGCAACATACTCACACAGATTGACTATTTCGTGGTAATCCATCTCGACGACTAGCGGATCGTCGACTTCTAAACTAACTTGAACTTGTCGCAACGGTGCGTAAGGCATTAGTTCAATGGACACTCTGCACATGGAGTGTTTCTCGGTTTCAGTAGCCAATTCTTCGTTAAATGGACATGGCTCTAGATGCGGCGATATCCATACCGAGAAATTTATCTCAGATTCAGAAGTCACGTTCGACAACGAACTTTCTGTAAGATTATTTATTTTAAACTGATACCCGGGACAAAGCAATAGCCTGCAACCTATTTATACAAAACTTACCCGAAGTTAATGATTTCTGTGCAATTTTTCTGTACCTCGATATCTCAGACTCGGCTGTTTCGTAATTAAAATCTTTTGTCGATCCTGATGGTGGAGCGACAAACAATGATGGCTCGGTACCGAGAAAACAACCTTCTAATAAACCTCCTTCGGAAAGTATCACTATCACACCTTCCAGATGCTGCGAAACATCGATTACAGTTGCTATAATATTTATTTCTTTTTTTTTTTCCATTATTATTCTCGACGTGTCCGTCCGCGAATAAAAAAAAAAAACAGAATTACAATCGGTATAAAATGATATTACGTAGGTACTGATAAGTATATGAACTCGCGTCACTCAACGATTGTGCACTTTGTTGTCCTAGTCGGTTTGTCGTTCGTTATCAGTTCTAGGTAGTTTATCTGCGGCTTGTCCGCTGTCGTTAATTAGATTTATCGTCGTGTATGTATTCTTTATTTAATAATTCACGCTGCACATATCACATCCTCAGACTTTTAATTAATTTTCATTCACTTGGTCATTGTATACATCGACACGTCTCATCGCTTTAATATATTACTGGATTCCTCAATAATTTTTGTTCTTCAAACAAAATATTTGAAAAAATGTATACTGAAATCATATTTTTCACGTCATATCCTGCACCTGAAAATTTCCTCTGCTTAATGCGACCGGAGAAAATGACAATTGCGCTGACCATCTCAACGTCGTACCTTCGTAGACCATTAAAGTATTCGTTTCGGTGACTGTCATCACCATTAAAACACCATCGGGTTCTAAAAATTGTGAAAAAAAAATATACGTATATATCTCAGGTAACGATTCGCGGTCAATTTGATCTCCGCTTTTAGGCAAGTCCAATTCATTACCGATTACATAGGCGTGAAAACAAAGGACAGTGTAATCTAGCCGTTTAGTATACTTCAATGAACAATTGTCTCTTAAACAGTAAAGATTCTTTTCCCCCAATACAACTATGGCTAATTCCATACTGCTCAACGTGGCGATTTTAATATCCAACACTGCCTCCCCAAGATTATATTTCCAGTCGGGGTAAAGGCTTCTTTCAACCTCCGATTGCTTCTCTTTGTTCTTGTCGAATTCTGCTATGTGCTGGTACCTACATTATATTGATATATATATATATATACGAAAGTCGGGTAGGTGCAGATGATATTGTATTTTTGGCACTTGTTACGTGCGAATATCTGAATATGTGATTCGATCTATAGATCGCTAATCCTTTACCACTGCCAGTAAAATATTTTCTTAGCCTTGGGGTAAAATTGTAATAAACGTATCAGACAAATTGTTGAAACGCGAGATAGACGTGAGACTGAGACGAACCTGTAGCATTCCAAAACCCAGCCAGAATTTAGTGTTACAAAGGCGTCGTTTTTGGCAACGTACATCAAAGGACTTGGCAGCAAATAGTTCGTCAAATTATAACTGAACGTAAATGTTTCTTGCTCGTAGAACAACAACGTTCCGTCAAGGCATTGTACACAGAGAAAATCCCTTCCTTGTACACCGCCAAATGATCCGATTGTCAATGTAGCTCCAAGACGTTTAAGATTATGTTCATAGGCGATATTCAAAAGGCATTTATCCTCTGGAAAAAAAAAAAAAAAAAAAAAAAATTATCGAAATGTTTTTCTTCAAATATAATACGATAGAGAGCTGTCACATATAAGCTGACAAGAAATAACCATTTGAAATTTCTCAAAAGTCAAGACTTGAGACGGGTTTTTACTACTATGTATTCTCTCTGTTGGTTATTCAAGGTAAAACATTATGATTTACGAGTGACTCCTATATAGATTGTTAAACAAATGTCAAGTCATGGAATAATAAATATATCTATCCATCGTTGAAAGCTCTCAGCTGCAGCACGGATCCCGCTTCTTCTCGGAGTGCTTAAATATTCTTGACCCTAAAAGATGTCACGGACGGTGAAAGCGCTGTGTAAACTGCAACTGAGGCCGAATCCTTATTACCACGTTAAACAATCTCTCGCAACTGATTGTTCAAAGTTGACTTCTGGATTCTGTTTATCTTTCTCTTTCCTTCTTTTTTTTTTGTTTTTCATTTTTATCCTTATTCTTCTAATTTATAATTTTGATGAGAACAGCTAATAAACGAACCGTTATCTGTTGCATCAGGATTAATCGATACACTGTAGACGATTAGATTCGATGGTGACAATATTGCCAAATGTGGGGCTTGGGAGCCGCTGAAATATTAAAAGTGTAAAAAAAAAAAAAGAAACTATCGATTTATATAGGAATAGATAATAATCCCACTATTAGAAATAGAATAGAGGTTTTACTTACGAGGCAAATTTACCAACATTTAAATCGATAATAGGGTTGTCTAGCAACGATTCAAGGATTAGATCCGTAGCTTTGTAACCAGTCAAACTCTTCCCCTCTTCTATCCATCTCGACGATGGTATATAAATTCTTATACACCCTTTGTGACTACCGACAATAATAACATTGTGAATACTTTCACCTTCTAATAATAACGGTGTTACTAATAAACTGTGATTATCAAACGCCTCGTTTTCACCACACTGCGTTCGCCACCATTCTCTAGTTTTAAATAACGACATAATATTTCAGAAAATAACAACAACAACAACAATTTGCAACCCTACTATATTATTATCATCATTCTAACTATCCCGAATAAATGACTTATAATACTGTAACTCGAGCTTAAAATTTACTACACGCATGTCGTATGAAACTCTATCCGTTGTCATGGTGTCGTTTGCGTCAAAACATACAATAAAATCGAATCGAAACTCATGAATAATAAGTAAACTAATAATAACATGTTACAGATCGACTGAATCATAAATTCTATAGGTAAATACGATCTATGGTTAATTTCTACCGAATTCTTCATCCTCATATTATATATCTAAATTCTTCATAAAATCATTATTTCGCAGCATATTATTCTCGTAGAATGCTTCCACCCTCACAGCCATGTATAATAGGTGGCCTAATCCCAGGCGCGAAGCGGACACAAGCGACAACTATAGGTCGTTATTCGAACTGTCTAACATGTGTCAGTCAGAGTTTCTTTTGACGTTTTGGCTTTTGGGCGTCTCTAGCTGTCATTCAGATTTATAAAATAGAATTCTAGCTAGATAAAATAATCGGATAAATCGAAATGGAGCCGCAAGATATTTACTACAACAAGGCTGAATACGTCGAGACGGTACGAATATGTGATAAATAATACGAGATACTGAGACACACATAACCTAGAATATTTGAAATCTTTATTTTGCTACATAACCTCAAACGTAGTGATAAATATTGTTTATTTTCATCATTCGTTATTATTTAGGCTTCAGGTAACAAGGTGAGCAGACAAACGGTACTTTGTGGATCACAGAACATAGTACTTCATGGTAAAGTTATCGTTCAATCCGATGCTATTATTCGTGGAGATTTGGCAAACGTTAGAACTGGACGTTATTGTATCATCAGTAAAAATGTCGTCATTCGTCCTCCGTTTAAAAAATTTAGCAAAGGGTGAGACTTTCTTCTTATACATATTCTTTTCTATTACACGACACATTCAAATACTCATCAAACTCATCAATTTTATTAAACCTACTTTTCATCGGTGTCGTACACATCGATTGAAACTATCTATAATAGCGGAGAAAATGTTGAAACTATGTATAACAGCGCTAAGAATCGTCGAAACTATCTATAAAAGCGCAGAAAACGTTGAAACTCTGTCTAATTAATGCTGATTGAAGAAAAATGAGCTCATTATTTTACATTTTACTGCTTGGTATATGCGAGAAATTGAAAAGGAATTGATAAATTGAATATTAATTGATAAACATCATGAGAATGGATACAAAAAATATTCTGAAATAGTGTAAATTCTTGAAATCTGAAGGATAAGGACTTTGGCTAATCAATATATTAGATATTTGATCTTCCGAAAGACTCTAATCGTTGATAAAACTATACCCACAGCGTGGCCTTCTTTCCTCTTCAAATGGGAGATCATGTCTTTGTTGGAGAACGAGCTGTTGTAAATGCGGCAGTTGTCGGTTCCTATGTTCACATAGGTAAAGACGCGTTGATTGTGAGTATTTTATACTTATACTTGATGAAGAGTTGACGCTATTGTTTATTGGATTATGGTTTATTAATAATTTAAACAGGATATTTTTGGGTCAATTATTATGATAAATGAAATTTAGGGGAGGCGATGTATCTTGAAGGACTGCTGCTTCATTGAAGATGGGGCTGTGGTACCGCCAGAAACTGTTGTTCCTTCGTTTACAAGATTTGCTGGTAATCCTGCTACTTGTGTAGAAGATTTACCAGAGTGTACCTTAGATCTAATGCTCGATTACACTAAGAATTATTATCAACATTTTTTACCAGCTAGAATTTAAGAATTCATCATCAAATGTTGAATCACTATATTTAAACTATATTAAACAAATAATATACCTATGCTATGTATTTGTATTTCAACTTAGCTTAATAACATCTGAGATAACAAACACAAGTGATATAAGTTTACGGGGAATTATATCAGTCGCTTATTAATTTATCTTCGCCTTGTCGAAAAACTTCTTCATTTAGAAAATGTTGAAGAAAGCATTGATTCTAGTCGAAATAAAGCGACATTAAATTTTCTCTTATTGCAAAATGAATGAACGACGGCAATACGTATACGTAGTTCGAAATATAATATATTTGATTATTTGTAATACACAATACATTAATGTGTCTGTTTTTTTCAACAAACTATTACAATTGTGTTACAAGTTTGAACAATATAAATTTCTCGTAATCTGATATTTAGATCTTGTAGGCATAGGTATGAATATTTTTATTTGAACAAAATATTTTCAGGCATCTATAAATGCGACGAGATCTTTAACTCGCACATAGTCGCAATTTGAAACTTTGGTAAACGTTTCGAGTAGATTTTTGTCTGTCAAAATATCTGGTGCACAAGTATGTAGTATTATATATTTCATGGGAGATGGGCTTCATTAATCGACACGTCAACATTTTTCATACAAAGCAAACGAACATTTTTCTACATGTTCTGCAGTGTATTGATCTTTATGCACAGACATCTTCAACTCCTCGTTATTTACTCTCGATTCTATTAAATCGGAAAATTTTTTGCGAGTCTTAGTCAAGTTTTTTTCAGCAGTTTTTGTAATTTGTGTAAATTTGGGTGAATATTTGATACGCGATATCCATATCACTGTAGTTCATACTCTTACCTATATGCGTGATATTTTTCGTCGTCGCCAAATGACCTCTAATAAAAGAACCATCAGGGAAAGTATAGTGCCCCAAGCGAGGGTAGCAAAAGCCGCATAGCAGTCGATAAGACCGACGCTAATGAAGTTTGTGTCCCCGTGACATACTGGTTTTTTAGTATATAATCGTGTTAAATGCCGGGTTTGTAATCCGCTTTCATGTATCTTCAGTGCTCTGAAAAAATGAAATTTATCTCAATGTCAAAAATGGGAAATGGGAAATGGGCAATATTGGTATTTATATTCAAAAATTTGTTCAATGGGTTCCTTACCCGACTTTAACGATCTCAAGATACGGTGATCGTTTTTGAATGGCTAATAAAGGATCGATAACGTGAAGATAGTCGATTTCCTCAAGGCCGCACTTCTCGTCTTCCTGGAAAGTTTCTTGGACCAATTTATACATCGATCCGCTCTCGGCGTGGAAAGCGAACAGCCCTTTTCTCAGCCTATCAACTCCTTCTTCCATAGTCATCCAAGCAGGCTTTTGACCGCTTGGTGCAACCTTTTTTTCGTATATGGCTTTACGGATGGGGTCTTGAAATGCCTTCAAAGATTAAGAATCTAATGAATCTTTTCTCAAGATGGATTAGAAAACGAAGCGAATTTTTTGTAACACAATTATCTATGTGCGAAAAATACTTAGTAATGATTCGTTGTAAAGCTTTTTACAAGACATAGTAATGCAAGTGTAGCAAGAATATGTTTACAGTGGTGACTGGACGAATTTCAAGCGAATTAAATATCGTGAGATGATTTGTTTGCTCTGTTATCAATTTGATCAGCCATCCTAGTTATTTGTTAAAAAATATATCATTGTCGGATATACAAATTTGTTTGAATTTTAGAAAGTTCTGTCTAATTTTTTTTTTTTTTTTTTTTTTTCTCGTGAATCAAATAGCTTTACTTCATCTTACTGCAAAGTAGTAACGATTGTACACGTTGTCGTGAACACCGAGTTTCAATGAACTGTGCAAAAGCTTTTCTAGACTATTGATAGAACTGGTCGAGGACTGTAGCAAAGCGACGATATTTGCTGTGTACGAGGTGTAGAGACTCAAAACAGCGACGAATAACATCAGGAGAATAATTCGCGGTGATACCCTGCGTGGCTCGAACGTAGAACCTTAAACAGTGATTGAAAATTGATTAGGTAATTTTTACATCAATCTACCATGGTTTTTCACTATCTTTTTTCTTGAGCGAGAATACTCTGTGTCTTTGAAGCAAATTGGAACAATTTTCAAGTGAAACAACTTATCATACATTTTGTATATGGCTTATCACAATGAGCAGTAAAAATTGTATTGATCAATCTGCGAGATCACCTTGTTGAGAAACAGCCCCGATCATAATCAGAATGTTATCGCTCCATGAGACGGGAACAACGTTTCCGGCCCAGAAAGGCTTTTCCCGATCTTCCTTCGAGGTAGAATACCATTCCCATTTCCAAGCAACGTACAACATGACTGCTACTATTATCAGAAATACTCCACTGGCTAGCCACACTGTTGGCCGAAATGGTAGAACGAAGATGTTGCTGACGTAAGACAGCGGTGGTCGTCGGAAAATGAATTTGGCCCTTTTGAAAAGTCGACAGGTAACTTCACAATGCATCTTACAACAGAATGGTAAGCAAAGTTTCTCTAGTCTTTTAAAAAAGACTTCTTGAGTTTATTTCACCCGTTAATTTGGGGGGATTACTAATATGTAATAGGATATTGAAACTCCTTTAAATCAAACGGACTGATACCGTTTTACCCCTTATCTCACACGCACTCAAACTTCCTAACGTTCAAAAGCCACTCGATAAGAAACAATTAAATTCTTATTACCTGGTAGGTGTGTAGAGCGAGACGTACTGAATTACGTCAATTCTTTCAGAAGTGAAGAAAACTGCCGTCCCTCCAAGGTCAATTTCTTTCCGATCTAGCATACCGATCATCCCGCTCCAGGTGCCGTTTGAATCACGATAGCCCCAGCTATCAACGGTAGTGAAGGCCACGCTAGTGTTAGATACGTGAGAACAAGGTTATCAGAATTCGAAAAGGCACCAGGTATTACAATAGATTTTTCAGGTTTTTTCAAACTTCCGATCTTTATCAACCGAAAGTTCTTCGCATTTTTACGGTTTGATTGAACATCAAGAAGATGAAGCGCGGTTTATAAATTGTATGTGTCATTGTCATCATATGTAGATATATTTGATCTTTACTTCAGGAATTCTGTCAAGTAATGAAAATCGAAAATAGTTGAAAGAATTCAACGAATGCAGACCATCAGCTAAACAGTACACCTAAGCAGTAGCTACTGTGATAGTTGAATGAAAATATTTCATAGATTATTTATCCTGAAAGTACTTACTACAGAATAAAACTAGGTACTCACGTCGCATTCATCATTTCCACTAAGAAAAGTACCCAAGGGTAATTCACTTTCGCTATCGAATCTACGTGCCTGTCGTAAAAGTCAGTCAAATGGTTTATAGAATCGGGTTCTATTATCTAGAAAAGAATGGCAATCTGATATTAATTTATTCGATCGACTGTACTAGAAAATCCATATTGAGCGACATGCATCATTCTATCTTCCTGTTCGTTTTCCAATTACGTAAACTCACAACTAAACACGACTTTAGTGGCGTCTTTTGCAAGTCTTTTCTACGGACAGAGGATACTTCCGTTGTTTTCCAAGATATTCCTCTTCCGTCTTCCCAGTATCCTCGATCCTCTACGACTGGTTCGCGCACGGGACTTGGCTTATAGATCGAAATCAATCTGACCAAATCTGAGTCGACTCGTTGCCCGATTACAACGTCACTGTCGGGATATACTGATAGATTTCGAAAGAAATCGTAGAGATGAGTTTCGCGAGCTGTGTTTAATATTATCCCGTTTTTTTCCCGCCTCAAATCTTCAAGCAAGAGCCACTTTGATGGTCCCGTAAACATGTCGGTCAAATTTGCCTGAAACATCAGTAGTTTTGAGAAATGTCATAATACTTGGTGATTGTGAGATGTCAACGTGCTTCAGGGGCATGAGATGAGTCATATTATGATAGACTCATTGCTTCTTGCCTCGCCTGCTTATCCTTGCGGATTCAATTTATCAAAAACGTCAGAGATCTATAAATTATCGGTTTCATATCTTCTTGGACACGAAATAAATCATTAAGAATCATATGCATTAAGATGAGCCATTATTAAAATCGCCCTAACAATGACACATCGATAATTTACTAACGTAATTATTCCTCAAGTATCGGACAAGCTGTCATGATTTATTTGACGGTCTAAGCGCTCTAAGCCTATACATAGTGAAGTCCATACGCGCATGTACGTTAAAAATTACCTTTTGTCTTAAGGTCGTGGGCGGTAATATCACTCACTATTTCTTTCTTAATATATGACATGATCACATACGATCTGATTTATGCAGATTATCTATCATCAATCTCAAATTACAAATTAATCATTTCACATCGATGTATTTTTATTGGGGATATGATTGTAGTGTGAAATTTTATCTCCGTTTGCAATGTTACCACAGAATTTACTCAGTTTTGGTGGTAGGATATCCTTGCCAATTGGTCAGTGAAACCAAATGTGCAATACACAAGTGGATCCACTATGTATCTTATTACTTAGTCCTTTTTGTCACAAGATGATTCAAATCAGCTGCAGTGATTAAAAATGATACTTACTTTCCCCCATAAAAAAAAGGATAATAATTCTAAATAAAAAACGAATGAGTTAATTAATTTCACCTTTCGCAGGATATCGACAGCACCTGGACAATCAACGTCAACTAAGAAATAACTGTTATGTCGATTAAAATCTCGTGAAAATATGTCGTTGTCAAATCCTTCTAGTGGATTTTTGACAGTAAGTAAAATATGATTTAGCGACGCATGTTTGGTCAAAAAAATCAGTTCATCTGAAACATAATATCAAATTTCAGGCCATAATTTTCCATCTCCTTCATCCTCACAGTTGACTAATAATTATTTGCTTAATTTCCTCTTTATTGTCGTTTCATTTTATTCAAGTAAGTTGTAAATTCTTTCATAATTCAATTATACGGGATTCCGGTTATTCGCGCGATCGCAATATATAGCATATATTTAAAAGTATCAATTAGCATGCCTCTACAGTTATCCTCGTAGAATCAATTGATTTAAATCATCGTAACTCACAATCGAAGACGCGAATTAATAAATTTCCAGAGTTTACGTTGATGCTATGCATAAAGATTTCCCAGGAATTATGTGTTATATTTAAACGCATGTGGTACTCCCAACCGCAATACCTTTTTCCAGGCATAAAAATGCTGCGACTGTTGATGGGTTTGACCTAATACCATCCGCCTTCGTTGCGTCGATTGCAAACCGAGTCATGACTCTTTCGTCATTATTATTCGCCCAGACACTGATCAAGTTTACCAAGATAAATCCAAAAATCATTCGCCACATATTTACAGCAATTGTGAGAAGCTCGCGAAGATTCATACCTATATATCAAGAGCCCAGCACTTATTCGTCATATAGTCTTCTGTCAATAAAATATTCATAGTCGTTGAATTATAGCATATACGAAGACGATGGAAATCACTGCTTCCCTTAATAATAACTTAGCCAAATCAAGGAGTACGATTGGAAAACGATTTGCGGGCAGGCACGACGACTGCTTCCACTACTCCATTAGCCTATAGAAAATCGTCTTGTAAGGTAACTCATACACTTGTGCTACATCTAGAGTCTATAGAAAGCTCTAAGAAGTTCAACTGCAGACTGTGATGAAAAGCATCATCATTATCGATAATGTCAAAACAAGACAGATATTATATGACAATGTTATAATAGTATATATAAGAAGATAAAGATATCGGTATAGACATGTATTTGAATAATGGGACGTGTAATAAAATGTCACAGCAGATGTACAAATAATATGTCCAGTCAGAATATCTTCCTCGTTAATTATTAGGTCTGCGATTTCAACAAATGTCTAACTAAGTACACGTGTGCCTATTCACTTATGGAGCGATTATGAAGATTACATATGCTCGAGGAATTTGTAGATACATTGCGGTTTCTTAGATACGCGACAAGCTCAGTATTTAGCTTGTTAACACAGATTTGAGGAATACAACTGCTTTTAGTGGCGCAATATTATCGCTGAGCGGTCTCGCTCGTATATTCGTATTATCGATAAACTGTTAGCTTTTGCCTTTTAGACCGACATATATGTGGATCTCCAGTTTCCCAAGTGACTGTCACGTGTGTAGTACCTACGCCTTTCGCGTCGTGGTATACCGAGATGAGCGTGCCTGCGTCTCATGACTTTTATCTACACTTATCATTCCCGATTCTTTATTACCAAACTTCTACTCATATTAACGAGACTGCAATTCTTCACCGGGTCAATAAAATGCCGAGACAATTCCCGACCATACATACTGTGAGCCTTGAATATTATGTTCTTTTGTAATGGACTTCGAGGATATTTAACAAGTCTTATTTCTTTGAAGCAAATCTGTTTTATTAGCGATGAGATGAGTTATATTCGATTTTAAGTTTTAGCGTAGAATGATACAAACTGTTTAATTTTCTGATTAGGTCAAAAAGGGGATGATGAAATTCATGGGAGGAACTTTGAGTTAGAAGAGGACCCGATGAGGATTTGAGGGAGAGGTCAGAAAATAGGAGTAGGATTGTCTTTAAGATGAGGATGTCCAGAAATTGCAGCTGCATTGCAGATGCGTGGGAAGAGGATAGTAAAAATTGGGGTTCGGAGTTTCGAGAGTTTATGAGGGTCAAAGATGGAGTCTGTTTAGGATTAAGATAAGGGTTGCAGTTTTGAAACAGTTTTGGTAAACACCTCGCGACGATGTGATCTGCCGAGTAGATTTTTGAGAGATGGACTTATGATTAATGGACACGTCAACATACATATTTCATACTACGCTAACGAATACCTTTCTACGTGTTCTATGCATTAATATTTATTCACATATCTCTTCAACTCCTTGTCATTTACCTACTCTTGATTCTGTCAAACGCGGGATTTTTTTTTTTTTTTTTTTTGCGAGTGTTAGTCAAGATTTTTCAGCGGTTTTTGTCATATTGGCGTAAATTTTGATGAATTTTAATACGCGGTATCTATAGGCTAGCTGCGTAACATACAAGCATGCTACTAGTGTGTGTGTCTCTTGTGCACATATACGCCCGTCAGCGCCACCTATTTGCGGCTGAGGCGTAACTGGGATACAATTTATGTGTATGTATACAACGATACAAGCTTGATTCTGTGCATGTAGAGGTACGCAGCTAGCCTATATCACTGTAGTTTATACTCCTACCTATATCCGTAACATTTTTCGTCGCTGCCAAATGACCTCCAACACAAAAACCATCAGGGAAAGTATTACGCCCCAACCTAGGATAGCAAAAGCTGCATAGCAGTCGATAAGACCTACGCTAACGAAGTTTGTGTCCCCATGACATATCGGTCTTTTAGTATACGTTCGTTCTAAATGCCGCGTCTGTAATCCGCTTTCATGTATTTTCAGTGCTCTGAAAAATAAAATGTTTCTCAATGTCAAATATCGGAAATAATTTAACATTTTTCTCAGCATAGTCTAGAAAATTGGTAGAAATATTGGTATAGCACACCCAATTCCCAATATTTTTATTCGATAATTTGTTCAATCTGTTCCTACCTGACTCTAAGGATCTCATGATACGGTGATGGTTTTTGAATGGCTAATATAGGATCGACAGCTTGAAGGTAGTCGATTTCCTCAAGGCCGCACTTTTCTTCTTCCTTGAAAGTTTCTTGGACCAATTTATATGCCGGTCCACATTCGACGTTGAAAGCAAACAGCCCTTTTCTCAGCTTCTCAACTCCGTCTTCCATAGTCATCCAAGCAGGCTTTTGACCGTTTGGCGCAACCTTTTTTTCGTATATGGCTTTACGGACTGGGTCTTGAAATGCCTGCAAGTATCAAGAATCTAAAGAACTTTTTCTCAAGATGGATGACAAAACGAATCAAATTTTTCCACACAATTATCTCTGTGTGACATAACTCGAACATGGATAAACAGAACTTTCAAGTACCTAAAAATGCTTATTAATGATTCGTTGTGAAGCTTTTTTTACAAGATATAGTAATGCAAGTGTAGCAATAATCAGTTCACAGTGATAACTGGACGAATTTTAGGCGAATTAAGGATCGTGAGATTTGTCTGCCCTTTGTTAATTTTATCAGCTATCCTAGTTATTCGTTCAAAACTATTGGGAACCAAAGTTCCTCGATACGCCAACTAGTGACAGAAAATAGAACTGCTGCAAGTAGGTAGCAGTTCCAAAGCCACGCCCCACCTTTGGTTCCCAATATCAATGTCGGATAAACTAATTCGTTTGAATCTTAGAAAGTTCTGTCTTAGTTTCATTTTATTTTTTTTTTTCTGTGAATCAAATAGCGTCAATTCATCTTACTGTGAACCAGTAACGATTGTACGGGGTGTCGTGAACACCGAGCTTCAACGAACTTTGCAAGAGCTTTTCTAGACTGTTGATAGAAGTGGTCGAGGACTGTAGCAAAGCGACGATATTTGCTGAGTACGAGGTGTAGAGGCTCAACACGGCGACGAATAACATCAGGATAATAATTCGCGGTGATACCCTGCGTGGCTCGAAAGTAGAACCTTGAACAGTGATTGAAAATTGATTAGGTAATATTGACATCAATCTACCATGGTGTTTCATTATCTTCCTTCTTGAGCGAAAATACTCTGTGTTTTGAAAGCAAATTGAAATGATTTTCGGGTAAAACAACTTATCATACATTTTGTATACGGCTTATCACAATGAGCTGTAAATATTGTACTGATCAATATGCGAGATCACCTTGTTGAGAAACAGCCCCGATGATAATCAGAATATCATCGCTCCATGTGACGGGAACAACGTTTCCGGACCAGAAAGGCTTTTCCCGATCTTCCTTCGAGGTAGAAAGATATTCCCATTTCCAAGCAGCCCACAACATGACTCCTACTATCATCAGGAATACTCCACTGGCTAGCCAAACTGATGGCCGAAGTGGTAGAACGAAGATGTTGCTGACAGAAGATAGCGGTGGTCGTCGGAAAATGAATCTGACCCTTTTAAAAAGTCGACAGGTAACTTGACAATGCATCTTACAGCAGAATGGTAAGCAAAGTTTCTCTAGTCTTTTAAAAAAGACTTCTTGGGTTCATTTCACCCGTTGATTTAGGCAGATTGCTAATATGTAATGGGATAATGAAACTCCTCTAAATCGAACGGCGAGTGATACCGTTTTATCCCGTATCGGACTCAAACTTCCTAACGCTCAAAAGCTACTCGATAAGGAACAATCAGATTCTTATCACCTGGAATCTGTGTAGAGCTGGATGTAGTTAATAACTACAGCTCTTTCGGAAGTGATGAAAACCCCCGTCCCTCCAATGTCAATTTCTTTCCGATCCAGCAGACCGACCATCCCGGTCCAGGTGCCGTTTGAATGACGAAAGCCCCAGCTATCGACGGTCCCAAAGGTCACGCTGGTGTCTCCATACGTGAAAAAATGCTTATCAGAATTCGAAAAGACGCCAGATATTACAAAGATTTTTCAGGTTTTTCTCAAATTTTCGATCTTTATCAACCGTAAGTTCTCCGCATTTTCACGTCTCAATAGAACGTCAAGAAGTTGAAGCGCGTTTAGAAATTGTCTGTGTCATTTTCATCATACGTAGATATATTTGAGCTGTACTCGAGACATTAATATGTCGAGTAATGAAAATGATACGTGTATAGCTTGTAGAATGCAGTGAATGCAGACTGTCAGCTGAACAGTATACCTGAGCAGTAGCTATACTATGATAGTTGAATGAGAGAATTTCACTGATCATTTTATCCTGGAAGTATTTACTACAGAATAACACTAGGTACTCACGTTGCATTCATCATTTCCACTAAGAAAAGTACCCAATGGTAATTTACTTTAGATATCGAATCTACGTGCTTGTCGTGAAAGTCAGTCAGATGGTTCATAGAATCGGGTTCTAATATCTAGAAAAGAATAGC
This sequence comes from Tenthredo mesomela, assembly GCA_943736025.1. Classification (NCBI taxonomy): domain Eukaryota; kingdom Metazoa; phylum Arthropoda; class Insecta; order Hymenoptera; family Tenthredinidae; genus Tenthredo; species Tenthredo mesomela. Next base: position 27,716,941 of record OX031017.1, read on the forward strand.
AATCCCATACTAATTTATTCAATCGACTGTATTACTAAAGCTGTATTGAGCGAAATGCATCATTCTATTTCCCTGTTCGTTTTCCAATCACGCAAACTCACAACTAATGACGACTTCAGTGGCGTCTCTTGCAAGTCTTTTCTACGGACCGATGATATTTCCGTTGTTTTCCAAGATATTCCTCTTCCGTCTTCCCAGTATCCTCGATCCTCTACGACTAGTTCGCGCACGGGACTTGGCTTATAGATCGAGATCAATCTGACCAAATCTGAGTCGATTCGTTGCCCGATTACAACGTCACTGTCGGGATATACTGATAGATTTCCAAAGAAATCGTAGAGATGGGTTTCACGAACTGTGTTTGAAATATTCATGTTTTTTTTCCGCCTGATATCTTCGAGCAAGAGCCACTTTGATGGTCCCGTAAACATGCCGGTTGAATTCGCCTGAAATATTAGTGATTTTGAGAAATGTCAAAATACTTAGTGATTGTAAAATGTGATCGTGCTCCAGGGACATTAAGTGAGACATAATTATGATAGACTCATGGGCTTTTGCCTCACCTGCAACCTTGCGGATTCAATTTATTAAAAATATCAGAGGTCCATATAAATCATCGGTTTCATATATTTTCGGACACGAAATAAGTTAGTAAAAATCATGATATGAATTAAGATAAGGCATTATTAAAATTGCCCTAACAGTAACACACCAATGATTTACGAACGTAATTATTCCTCCAGTACATATCGGACAAGCTGTCATGATTTATTCGACAGTCTGAGCACTCCAAGCCTACATGGTGGAGTCCATACGCATGTAGTTTAGAATTACCTCTTGTCTTAAGGTCGTGAGCCGTAATATCACTCACTATTTCTTTCTTAATGTATGACATGATCAAATACGATCTGATTTATGTAGATTATCTATCATCAATCTCAAATTACAAATCAATCATTTCACATCGATGTATTTTGATGAAGGATATGATTGAAGTGTGAAATTTTATCTCCGTTTGCAATGTTACCACAGAATTTACTCAGTTTTGGTGGTAGGATATTCTTGCCAATTGGTCGGTGAGACCAAATGTGTAATGCACAAGCGGATACATAGTGTATCCACTTACTTAGTCTTTTTTGTCACAAGATGATTAAAATTAACTGCACTGATTAAAGAATGAATCCCACCTTTGCGTTGCGATCCGTTGCGCCGCGCGGCGAATTTATCCTTTTGCGTGTTCTCGTATGGAGTTGCATCCACTATTCCGCCGCGAAAGTTCGCCGTGGTTCGTGACGGTTCGCATCGGAATAGTGGGTGCAACTCCATAAAATAAAATGCAAAAGAACAAATTCGCCGCGCAGCGCAGCGGATCGCAACGCAAAGGTGGGATTCAGCTTTTAGAATGATACCTACTTTCGTTTCTAAAAAAAAAAAAAAAGAAGATGATTCTACGTAGAAAACGAATGAGTTAATTAATCTCACCTTTCGCAGGATGTCGACAGCACCTGGACAATCAACGTCAAGTAAGTAATAACTGTTATGTCGATTGAAATCTCGTGAAAATATTTCGTTGTCAAGTCCTCCTAATGGATCTTTGACAGTGAGGAAAATTTTATTTAGCGACGCATATTTCGTCACAAAAATCAGTTCATCTGAAACGTATTGTCAATTTTCAGGCCATAATTTTCCTTCTCCTTCATCTTCACAGTTAGATTAATAATTATTTGTTCAATTTCCTCATGATTATCGTTTTATTGTATTCAAGTTAGTTGTAAATTGTTACATAATTCGATTCCGGTTAATCGCGCGATCACATACAGTACTTAATTATATTTAAGAGTATCAATCAGCATGCCTCTACACACCTGCTCGTAAAATCAATTGATTTAAATCATTATAACTTACAATCAAAAACGTGAATCAACAAATTTCTAGAATTCATATAATTCTATAATGTGTATTATATTTAAACGCATGTGGGAGTACCCATCCGCGATACCTTTTTCCAGGCATAAAAATGCCGCGACTGTTGACGGGTTTGACCCAATACCATCCGCCTTTGTTGCGTCGATTGCAAACCGACTCATGACTCTTTCGTCATTATTATTCGCCCAGACACTGGATAAGTTCACCAAGATGAATCCAAACATTATTCGCCACATATTTACAGCAATTGTGACGAGCTCGCAAAGATTCATACCTATATATATATCAAGAGCCTAGCACTTGATCGTCATAGAGTCTTTTCTCAATAGAATATGCATAGTCGTTGAATTACAGCATATACGAAGACGACGGAAATCACTGCTTCCCTTAATAATAACTTAGCCAAATAAAGGAGTAGGATTGGAAAACGATTTGTGGGCAGGTACGACGACTGCATTCACTACTTCATTATCCTGGCAAATTGTCTTGTAAGGTAACTCATACACTTGTGCTACATTTAGAATCTATAGAAAGTTATAAGAAGTTCAGCTGCAGACTTTAATGGAAAGCCTCATCATCAACGATAATGTCGAAGCAACATAGACATTATATGACAATGTTATGAAAGTATACTGCAAGAAGATGAAGATATCAGTAGACTTGTATTCGAATAATGGGACGTGTAATATCTTCCTCGTTAATTATTATGACTGCGTTTTCAACAAATGTATAACTAAGTACACGTGTGTCTATTCACTTGGTGCGATTATGAAGATTACATAACATGCTCGAAGAATTTGTGGAGGCATTGCGGTTTTTAGATACGCGAGAAGCTCAGTATTTAGCTTTTTAACATATAGACATAAGGAATATACTCTACTTTTAGTGGCGCAATATTATCACTGAACGATCTCGCTCGTGTATTCGTATTAGCGATAAGCTGTTAGCTTTCGCCTTTTACACCGACATATGTGGATCTCGTGCTTCCCTAGTGGCTGTCACGTGTGTAATACGCCTTTCGCGTCGTGCTATACCGAGACGAGCCTCCCTACGCCTCACGACTTACATCTACACTTATCATTCCCGATAATTTTTTACCAAACTTCTACCCATATTAACGAGACTGCAAGTCTTCACCGGGGCAATAAAATGGTGAGACAATTCCCGACCGTATATACTGTGAGCCTTGAATATATTCTTTTGTAATGGACTTCGAGGATATTTAACAAGTCCTATTTCTTTGAAGCAGATCAGTTTTATTAGCGATGAGATGAGTTATATTCGACTTTGAGTTCTAGAGTAGAATGATACAAACTGTTTAATTTTCTGATTAGGTCCAAAAGGGGATGATGATGTTCATGGGAGGAACTTTGAGTTAGAAGAGGACCCGATGAGGGTTTGAGGAAGAGGTCAGGAAATAGGAGTAGGATTGTCTTTAGGATGAGGATATCCAGAAATTGCAGCTGCATTGCAGATGTGTGGGAAGAGGATAGTAAAAATTGGAGTTCGGAGTTTCGAGAGTTTATGAAGGTAGAAGATGGAGTCTGTTTAGGATTAAGATAAAAGTTGCAGTTTTGAAACTTTGGTAAACACCTCGCGACGACGTGATCTACCGAGTAGATTTTTGTCCGTCGAAATATCTGGTGCATAAGTATGTATAGTACATACATTTCGGGATAGACGGGCTTATTATTAATGGGCACGTCAACATAGGTATATATTTCATACTACGCTAACGATCACTTTTCCACGTGTTCTGTGTATTGATATTTATCCACATATCTTTTCAACTCCTCGTTATTTACTCTCGATTCTTTTAAATCTGGATTTTTTTTGCGAGTCCTAGTCAAGTTTTTTCAGCGGTTTTTGTCTTTGGCGTAAATTTGGATGAATATTCATACGTGCATGGTATCCATAGCACTGTAGTTTATATACTCCTACCTATATCTGTGACATTTTTCGTCGTCGCCAAATGATCTCTAATAAAAGAACCATTAGGGAAAGTATACTGCCACAAGCGAGGGTAGCAAAAGCCGCATAGCAGTCGATAAGACCGACGCTAACGAAGTTTGTGTCCCTGTGACATACTGGTTTTTCAGTATACATTCGTTTCAAATGCCGCTTCTGTAATCCGCTTTCATGTATCTTCAGTAATCTGAAAAATGAAATACGTATCTTAATGTGAAATATCGGAAATAATTTGAAAAAAAACCTTTCAGCATATAGTCTAGATTCTAGAAAATCGGTAAAAATATTGGTAGCATACCCAATTTTCAATATTTTTTTTCAATAATTTGTTCAATGTGTTCCTACCCGACTTTAACGATCTCAAGATAGGGTGATCGTTTTTGAATGGCTAATACAGGATCGATAACGTGAAGGTAGTCGATTTCCTCAAGGCCGCACTTTTCGTCTTCCTTGAAAGTTTCTTGGGCCAATTTATATGTCGGTCCGCCCTCGGCGTGGAAAGCGAATAGCCCTTTTCTTAGATTATCAACTCCGTCTTCCATAGTCATCCAAGCAGGCTTTTGACCGCTTGGCGCAACTTTTCTTTCGTATATGGCTTTACGGATGGGGTCTTGAAATGCCTTCGAAAATCAAGAATCTAATGAACCTTTTCTCAAGATGGATTAGAAAACGAAGCGAATTTTTTCACACAATCATCTATGTTCGCAAATTGCTTGGTAATGATTAGTTGTAAAGCTTTTTACGAGATATAGTAATATAAGTGTAGCAATAATGTGTTTACAGTGATTGACTAGACGAATTTTTGGCGAATTATATATCGTGAGATTTGTCCACTCTGTTATTAATTTTATTAACCATCCTCAGTTATATATTCAAAACTATATCAATATTGGATGTACAAATTTGCTTGAATTTTGGAAAGTTCTGTCTTATTTTTTTTTTTTTTTTTTTTTTCTTTTTCTAAACCAAATAAATCAAGCGTCAATTCATCTTACTGCAAAGTAGTAACGATTGTACGGGGTGTCGTGAACACCGAGTTGCAACGAACTATGCAAAAGCTTTTCTAGATTGTTGATAGAAATGGTCGAGGATTGTAGCAAAGCGACGATATTTGCTGTGTACGAGGTGTAGAGGCTCAAAACCGCCACGAATAACATCAGGAGAATAATTCGCGGTGATACCCTGCGTGGCTCGAACGTAGAACCTTGAACAGTGATTGAAAATTGATTAGATAATTTTTACATAAATCTACTGGTTTTTCATTATCTCTTTTCTTGAGCGAGAATACTCTGTGTCTTGAAAGCAAATTGAAATAATTCTCGAGTCCAACAACTTATCATATATTTTGTATATGGCTTATCACAATGAGCAGTGAAAATTGTATTGATCAATCTGCGAGATCACCTTGTTGAGAAACAGCCCCGATCATAATCAGAATGTTATCGCTCCATGAGACGGGAACAACGTTTCCGGCCCAGAAAGGCTTTTCCCGATCTTCCTTCGAGGTAGAATACCATTCCCATTTCCAAGCAACGTACAACATGACTGCTACTATTATCAGGAATACTCCACTGGCTAGCCAAACTGTCGGCCGAAATGGTAGAACGAAGATATTGCTAACGGAAGACAGCGGTGGTCGTCGGAAAATGAATCTGACCCTATTAAAAAGTCGACAGGTAACTTTCCAATGCATCTTACAGCAGAATGATAAGCAAAGTTTCTCTCACCCCTGTGAAGTTGGCCCCTCATTTTTAGAATATCAAACTTTTTATGGGAGTTCTAGGTTCATTTCGAATAGTTCCAGAGTGCTTTATGGGTTTTAGTGATAGTTCTGCTGATTGCGGGGGTAAAAAACTTCAAAAACAAATTTTCGTTCAGGGGGGGCTAACTTCACGAAAATGAAGTGTAAAAATGACGAATAAGTTTTTCATTTGACCTCCGATCAGAAAACTTCATCCGAATGATCGATAGAACTCTTGTAGGGCTACCCAGAACTCTTTCGAAAAACACCGGAACTCGAAGTCAACATTTTTTATATGAATAAAACGGTTCCGAGTTTTCGAAATCTCGATAAACTTTTTCATTTGACCTCCGATCAGAAAACTACATTGGAATAATCGATAGAACTCTTGTAGGGCTACCCAGAACTCTCTCTAAAAACGCCGGAACTCAAAGTCAACATTTTTTATATGAATAAAACGGTTCCGAGTTTTCGAAATCTCGATAAACTTTTTCATTTGACCTCCGATCAGAAAACTTCATCCGAATAATCGGTAGAACTCTTATAGGGCTACACTGAGAGAAGTTTTTATTTACCAGTAATAAAAAAAAGTATTTGGATTTCTTTCGATCCAGTACCTCATATTAATGAATATTGATTATGAATAAGTATGATTCTATTACATATTCATAATTTAGATTGCTGGAAAATAAACGAAGTTTAGTCATGAATAAAATTTTATTAATATGTGTTTTATTAAATACTAACAAATTTTATTACTATCAAATAAAAACTTCTCTCAGTGTACCCAGAACTCTCTCTAAAAACACCGGAACTCGAAGTCAACATTTTTTATATGAATAAAACAGTTCCGAGTTTTCGAAATCTCGATAAACTTTTTCATTTGACCTCCGATCAGAAAATTTCATCCGAATAATCGATAGAACTCTTGTAGGGCTACCCAGAACTCTCTCTAAAAACGCCGGAACTCAAAGTCAACATCTTTTATATCAATAAAACAGTTCCGAGTTTTCGAAATCACGATGAACTTTTTCATATGACCTCCGATCAGAAAACTTCATCCGAATGATCGATAGAACTCTTGTAGGGCTACCCAGAACTCTTTCGAAAAACACCGGAACTCGAAGTCAACATTTTTTATATGAATAAAACGGTTCCGAGTTTTCGAAATCTCGATAAACTTTTTCATTTGACCTCCGATCAGAAAACTACATTGGAATAATCGATAGAACTCTTGTAGGGCTACCCAGAACTCTCTCTAAAAACGCCGGAACTCAAAGTCAACATTTTTTATATGAATAAAACGGTTCCGAGTTTTCGAAATCTCGATAAACTTTTTCATTTGACCTCCGATCAGAAAACTTCATCCGAATAATCGGTAGAACTCTTATAGGGCTACACTGAGAGAAGTTTTTATTTACCAGTAATAAAAAAAAGTATTTGGATTTCTTTCGATCCAGTACCTCATATTAATGAATATTGATTATGAATAAGTATGATTCTATTACATATTCATAATTTAGATTGCTGGAAAATAAACGAAGTTTAGTCATGAATAAAATTTTATTAATATGTGTTTTATTAAATACTAACAAATTTTATTACTATCAAATAAAAACTTCTCTCAGTGTACCCAGAACTCTCTCTAAAAACACCGGAACTCGAAGTCAACATTTTTTATATGAATAAAACAGTTCCGAGTTTTCGAAATCTCGATAAACTTTTTCATTTGACCTCCGATCAGAAAATTTCATCCGAATAATCGATAGAACTCTTGTAGGGCTACCCAGAACTCTCTCTAAAAACGCCGGAACTCAAAGTCAACATCTTTTATATCAATAAAACAGTTCCGAGTTTTCGAAATCACGATGAACTTTTTCATATGACCTCCGATCAGAAAACTTCATCCGAATGATCGATAGAACTCTTGTAGGGCTACCCAGAACTCTTTCGAAAAACACCGGAACTCGAAGTCAACATTTTTTATATGAATAAAACGGTTCCGAGTTTTCGAAATCTCGATAAACTTTTTCATTTGACCTCCGATCAGAAAACTACATTGGAATAATCGATAGAACTCTTGTAGGGCTACCCAGAACTCTCTCTAAAAACGCCGGAACTCAAAGTCAACATTTTTTATATGAATAAAACGGTTCCGAGTTTTCGAAATCTCGATAAACTTTTTCATTTGACCTCCGATCAGAAAACTTCATCCGAATAATCGGTAGAACTCTTATAGGGCTACACTGAGAGAAGTTTTTATTTACCAGTAATAAAAAAAAGTATTTGGATTTCTTTCGATCCAGTACCTCATATTAATGAATATTGATTATGAATAAGTATGATTCTATTACATATTCATAATTTAGATTGCTGGAAAATAAACGAAGTTTAGTCATGAATAAAATTTTATTAATATGTGTTTTATTAAATACTAACAAATTTTATTACTATCAAATAAAAACTTCTCTCAGTGTACCCAGAACTCTCTCTAAAAACACCGGAACTCGAAGTCAACATTTTTTATATGAATAAAACAGTTCCGAGTTTTCGAAATCTCGATAAACTTTTTCATTTGACCTCCGATCAGAAAATTTCATCCGAATAATCGATAGAACTCTTGTAGGGCTACCCAGAACTCTCTCTAAAAACGCCGGAACTCAAAGTCAACGTTTTTTTATATCAATAAAACGGTTCCGAGTTTTCGAAATCTCGATAAACTGTTTCATTTGACCTCCGATCAGAAAACTTCATCCGAATGATCGATAGAACTCTTGTAGGGCTACCCAGAACTCTTTCGAAAAACACCGGAACTCGAAGTCAACATTTTTTATATGAATAAAACAGTTCCGAGTTTTCGAAATCTCGATAAACTTTTTCATTTGACCTCCGATCAGAAAACTACATTGGAATAATCGATAGAACTCTTGTAGGGCTACCCAGAACTCTCTCTAAAAACGCCGGAACTCAAAGTCAACATTTTTTATATGAATAAAACGGTTCCGAGTTTTCGAAATCTCGATAAACTTTTTCATTTGACCTCCGATCAGAAAACTTCATCCGAATAATCGGTAGAACTCTTATAGGGCTACACTGAGAGAAGTTTTTATTTACCAGTAATAAAAAAAAGTATTTGGATTTCTTTCGATCCAGTACCTCATATTAATGAATATTGATTATGAATAAGTATGATTCTATTACATATTCATAATTTAGATTGCTGGAAAATAAACGAAGTTTAGTCATGAATAAAATTTTATTAATATGTGTTTTATTAAATACTAACAAATTTTATTACTATCAAATAAAAACTTCTCTCAGTGTACCCAGAACTCTCTCTAAAAACACCGGAACTCGAAGTCAACATTTTTTATATGAATAAAACAGTTCCGAGTTTTCGAAATCTCGATAAACTTTTTCATTTGACCTCCGATCAGAAAATTTCATCCGAATAATCGATAGAACTCTTGTAGGGCTACCCAGAACTCTCTCTAAAAACGCCGGAACTCAAAGTCAACGTTTTTTTATATCAATAAAACGGTTCCGAGTTTTCGAAATCTCGATAAACTGTTTCATTTGACCTCCGATCAGAAAACTTCATCCGAATGATCGATAGAACTCTTGTAGGGCTACCCAGAACTCTCTCTAAAAACGCCGGAACTCAAAGTCAACGTTTTTTTATATCAATAAAACGGTTCCGAGTTTTCGAAATCTCGATAAACTTTTTCATTTGACCTCCGATCAGAAAACTTCATCCGAATGATCGATAGAACTCTTGTAGGGCTACCCAGAACTCTCTCTAAAAACGCCGGAACTCAAAGTCAACATCTTTTATATCAATAAAACAGTTCCGAGTTTTCGAAATCACGATGAACTTTTTCATTTGACCTCCGATCAGAAAACTTCATCCGAATGATTGATAGAACTCTTGTAGGGTGACTCAGAACTATCTCCGAAAACGCTGGAACTGGGAGTCGACATTTTTTTCATCGACGATTCGAAATGTGATTCGAATTATCATACATTAGGGTGGTCCTTATTTAGAGCTTCGGCGAATTTTTCATCAGACGCCCCCCAAATCCACTCCAAATAATCAAAAAATGATACCCAAATTTTTTCAGATTTTTATCTCAACTCTAACCCCTCCCTATAACAGGGTGGATTTTCCCATTTGAAATACACGTGTTTCGGCCAAATTCTCGGGTTATATTTCATTCTCAGAGTAATAATTTTAAAAAGAATCTGCAACTCAAAGATTTTAGTGTTCATTGGTACTACTATTTGAGAAAAAATGCACATCATCATATGTCAATCTAGACGTATTGCACACCCTTTTATTAAAAAATATAGTCAGATCAAAGAGTGTGGAATTCGTCTAGATTGACCCGTATGATAATGTGAATTTTTTCTCAAATAATAGCACTAATGAACACTAAAATCTCTGTTACCGATTTTTTTTTAAATTATCACTCATAGAATGAAATATATCCCAAGAATATGGCCGAAACACGTGTATTTCAAATGGGGAAATCCACGCTCTTATAGGGAGGGGTTAGAGTCGAGATAAAAATCTGAAAAAATTGGGGTATCATTTTTTAATTATTTGGAGTCGATTTGGGGGGCGTCTGACAAAAAAACCGTTCGAGCCCTAAATAAGGACCACCCTATTATACACGGAGAGAATTTTATGAGAATGGCTGTCATATTGGGATAGCTCGATTGACTTATCGCGGATTCTGAGATCCCGTACTATAAGTATGGTAACCATTGCCTCACTTGTGAGAACAGTTACCATACTTATACTGCCGTGCTCAGGGAGAAGGGAGTAAAGTGAAAAAAGTGAAACAGAGAAAACTAAAATCTAAATTTCTGATATTTTCAAACTAAATTAATGATTTCATTTTTTCATAGCAATTATTGAATGACTAATAATATATTACACGATTTTATGAAAAGTCATTTGAGTGTAATTTCAGATCATAATTAATCAAAATGCCTAAAAAATGGATATACTGCTTTCATATGTAGGAAATGTAACCGATTCAAAATATTTGACAAACTTAAAAAATTAATATCTTTTTGAAATAACATTCTTTTCATTTTATAATTGATACGTAGAGAATCATTGAAAGAATATATTGGCATCAAAATAATAAAAGGCAGTAAATGAAGTTTACTGCCTTTTACCTAAGCACGGCAGTATAGTACGGGACCTCAGAAGTCCGCGATAAGTCAATCGAGCAATCCCAGTATGACATCCATTCTCATAGAATTCTCTCTGTGTACATATGCAATTCTCTGAAGTCGATTACCGGATAACCTGATGTGGATAGCATAATATCTGTTCATGTTCTTGTTCTTAGCGATCGATCCTCCCAACAGAAAAGTTCCAAATGACTGGTGGGCCTACAAAGTGACACATAGGAAACTATCCCGGTACAAGTATCGGGTCCAGCGCTCCGGCGTACACCTCCGAGCGCCACGTCTCGCACGGATCAATCGCTTTTTAAATATAGTTTCCATCGGAGTTCCATTTTGAAACTACAGATTTTGTACAGATTGAATCAAGAAACACGCTCGTATTTTTATCAGAATATTCGAAGGGGGCATTCGACTTGAAAATCGCGCTTAAAAAATAAATTTTTTTATTACATATGGAAAATTGTTTATTCGATGGATTTAAAATTAATAACACGAAAGTACAATTCGACAGCTTTGAGTTAGTTTTTACTGACGTCTGTACGATTAAGGTGGTTCTTCACCTACAGTCCCACCAAACGTGGGTTTCAGAGCAGATTTTAAATACTCCTCGATGGGGAAAAAATCTGAAAAAAATCAAGCATGTAGAAGATTCTCGGGAGATCGATTTTGCGTAATAATTATTTAAAAAAGTTATTAACAAATTGATGGAAAAAAAAAAAAAAACTGTTCAAGAAATTAGCCGATGACCCAACTTTTTTTTAGGTGAAAATTATTTTTCAATTTTTCTGAATAGGGTAAGTATGGGTATAGGGAAGGCGACACGTAAAGCTAAGCGCAGAGGGCAGCACCGAGTTTTCGGTCATAGTTAACGTTATTAGGTATACAGCTATAGCAAGAGATCCAAAGTAATTAGCTTTTGAACGAATTTTGAACGAGTATTATACAAAATTTCACTTCGTAAGGTGTGAAAATGGGGGTTTTATGCACGTGAAGCGTTCTTATAACGTCCATTATCACACTGAGTGAAGTAAAACACTTTTACTTGCACCAAACACACGTAAAAGCTTGGCAGACGTGACCGAAGGCTCGCTAGCGCTCCTGGCGGCAGAGTTTGGCAGTCGCCTTCCCTATTACTGCGGTTTTTAATACTGGGTCAACTTTTATTGAGTTTTTTTATAAATGAATTAAAAGGTATTCATCCAATTTTTTTTATCAATGATGTTCAACTTATTTTGCGCTTGTGAAAAAATTGACAGTGTGATAAAATAACATTATCATTCATTTGAAAGTATTTAAAAAATTATGCAGATGTATGTATTACTGCGGATATGAAAGTGCTTGCTCCTATTACTGCGTGCCAATTACTGCGGATGATCCAATTACTGCGTGCCTCTTACTGCGGATAAAAAAAAAATTGAATTGGACTAATTAAAACGATAATTATGGATTTATTGATTTTGTAAAATACCTTCAATTGAACTTTTTCTTTATTGTTAGTTTTACCCGTTATTCATTTTAGACTTGAAGCCAGCTTGACATGAATTATTTTTATAGGTTAGAATGTAAGTATTTTACATCCGCAGTATTAGGTACATACGCATGAAACTAGGGGCGCTCCAATTACCGTGGTTTATTGAAAAAAAGCAATTTTCAATAATCAATAACAGATCAGATATAGTTATTCTAAATGGAAGATTATTATAGCGTTATTTCCCTAAAATTGTAAATTACCAGTCATATTTTTCTCAAATCACGAAAACTTATACAAAGTTGATTTATAACATTATTCGAAAAATCCGCAGTAATACCCACACTTACCCTACGTATGAATTTATTCAGAATTTTGTTAAATTTTTGACAATTGCGTTTCATGAAAAAATTCATACGTATTCAGAAAAATTAAAAAATAATTTTCACCTAAAAAAAAAGTTGGGTCATCGGCTAATTTCTTGAACAGTTTTTTTTTTTTTCCATCAATTTGTTAATAACTTTTTTGAATTATTATTATTATGCAAAATCAATCTCCCGAGGATCTCCTACATGCTTGATTTTTTCCAGATTTTTTTCCCATCGAGAAGTACTCAAAATCTGCTCTGGAACCCACGATTGGTTGGACTGTAGGTGAAGAACCACCTTAAAGGAACCAGGGCCGGGATTCTGGATCTTTTAACGCCCGTGCTAACATGCAGATAGCGACTTTTTCATAGCGACTACGACTGTTAGCGAGCGTCGACGTAATGTTTTGGACGAGCGGTTGGCTGCTGACAAACGATTAACGAATACGAGAGCTGTATTTTTCTCAAAACATAACGTCAATAATTATCGCCGGTCGCTACGTAGCACTGAAAGATTCAGAATCCCGGCCCAGAGATATTAACGTTTAAAGAAAAACGCAATTCCGATTTATGGTGTTTTTTTTTCGAAAATTCAACCCTTTATCGCTGATAAGCCTTTGTAGTTGAAATTGAAACAAAAATGTTTCATTCAATTATTGTACCCAGAGAATATGTAAAAAAAAAAAAAAAAAAGATGACAAAAGAATCAGAAATCATCGACGAATATTTTTGGCCAAATCCATCCCACTTAACGTGGACCTTTGACTATATACCTATGGACTGCTAGTCCCTATCCCAAGCCTGTGGAGGCCCCTGTACGCAACTGATCGTAGTACGAAAATCAGCCGTTGCCTCGTGAGGTCGCGTCACATCTTGGGTACACGCCCGAAGTTAGCGGTAAGCACTAAGCAGTATATAGGTATATAGTCAAAGACGGGACTGACTCATACGCTAGTAAAGTATCTTTGGCGCGCAGCCTTTGCGCCATCTCGTGTTTCTTTTTTTAAACTTTGAGTAGGTCGAAGTCTCAGTCTCATATGTTATGAATGGATTTCAATAAGGATTCGTTACTAAATAAAATGAAAAAGAAACAATCAAGACATATGTGTTGTATTGTGAATTGTGGAAATATAGAGGGTGAAAGTCCAGAATCACAATTTTACCGTTTTCCTGGACATTCTTACGAATTAAAGAGGAAAAGAAAATGGATTGTAGCAGTGCGTCGTCAAAGGTGATTGATTTTGTTTTTTTAGATATCAAATTATTATTGAATACATAGAACATATAATAATTGCCATTTTGTTAAAAAAAAATATTTAAAAAATGGTAAACTGAAAAAAATTGAGCTTTTATGTAGTTTTTCTATAACAAATACAGTAGACTCTAGATAAGTGGCCATTCGCTAAGTGGCCCTGCGAGTGACTTCCCCTTCACACGGACGGTCATTCACACAAACACTATGCCCCCCACCACAGCAGTATGCGCACCACAACGGAGCAAGCTGAGGCAAAGTTTTTCGTGTCATGACTAGTAGATGGCGCTGAAAGCGACACTGACACCATAAAACTTTGTGTCAGTGCCTTCGAATACATACGCAATCCCATACATTCTCGCGCGGTGTTTTCTCGAACATAACCTCTTATATGTACATAAATATCATTCATCGTGAAGGTATCACTCGAACTAGGTAATTATTTAGGTAGGGGCTCAATCAATCGAGTCGAGTCAAATTTTGTAAAATTGCTTCGACTTGATCGATTGAGCCCCTTCTCAAATAATTACCTAGTTCGAGTGATACCTTCACGATGAATAATATTTGAGAGGTTATGTTTGAGAAAACATCGCGCGCGATATGTATGGAATTGCGTATGTGTTCGAAGTCACTGACACAAAGTTTCGTAGTGTGAGTGTTGCTTTCAGCGCCATCTACTCGTCATGACGCGAAAAACTTTGCCTCAGCTTGCTTCATTCGCGCTTGGCGGCCCTCTTGCTCAGCCGTGGTGGGGCCGCTTCGTAAGTGGCCATTTTCCTCTCCTCTAGCCCCGTGAGATGGCCACTTATCTAGAGTCTACTGTATATTCTTTCAATTTCAGGTTAACTCAGAATATAAAATAAAATGAGTGTAGGATCATGAACAAATTAGTATTTCGTAATTTTAATAAACTAAATATTTTACTTTGTATTTATGACACTATATTTTGTACGAAAAAACTACATAAAAGTTGAACGTTTTTTCACCTCACTATTTTTTAATAGTACATTGTACAACAAGGGGGGGAAATGGGTCATTTCTAGCGAGGGTCAGATGAGTGCAACGTCATCACCCGAGCTTGAAATTACCCTCCCCCCTTGTTGCACACCGTAATTTTTTCAACGAGTGCATGTATAGATAGATAGATAAATGGGTTTATTTATCTATAGCAATATTGGATAAGACTGCAGCGCATTTACAATAAACTACCCTGCTCAAAATGTCAGATAGGTCCTGATACGAACGGATAGACAACCGGAAAGAATTCCGGATAGAGTCCGACTTGGTTCCTAACTGTCTCTATCCGCACTCTATTCGGTCACAAAATACTATCTGGGTCTGATCTGGGCTTGTCCGGAAGTCATCCGGAATTACTGAACTCGAAGAAACAAAACCTATCCGCTTACATCTGAATCCTATCCGGCATCCAAACGTCAATGACTTCTATTCGGGTCTATCCGGATTACCTGTGGAACCATTTCGCTCGAAAAACCGAAACCTATTCGCTTACACCTGAATCCTATCCGGCATCCAAACGTCAATGACTTCTATCCGGGTCTATCCGGATAAGATCCAGATAGGAGCGGAAGAGTTCCGAAATTTTAGTGGAATGGTACCACAAGTAATCTGGATAGACCCGGATAGACCTGGACAGAAGCTATTGACGGTTCGATGCCGGATAGGATTCAGATAGGGGCGGATAGATTTCGGTTTTTCGAGTGGAATGGTTCTACACGTAATCCGGATAGACCCGGATAGAAATCATTGACGGTTCGATGCCGGATAGGATTCAGATAGGAGCAGATAGGTTTCGGTTTTTCGAGGTCAGTAATTCCGGGTGACTTCCGGACAAGCCCGGATCAGACCCAGATAGTATTTTGTGACCGAATAGAGTGCAGATAGAGACGGCCAGGAACCAATACGGACTCTATCTGGAATTCTTTCCGGTTTTTTATCCGTCCTTATCGGAACCTATCTGACATTTTGAGCAGGGTATACACTGCAGTCGTGAGACAGACATAGTATAGACTTGAATGTATAGGCCCTTTTTCGCGCATGTACGGCGGAAATTTTGGAAATTTCCAATAATTTTGGAAACTTTTGAAAGTTTGGAAATTTTTGGAAATTTTTAAAAATTTATAGAAATTTTCGGAAATTTATGGAAATTTATGGAAATTTTTGGAAATTTATGGAAATTTTTGGAAATTTATGGAAATTTTTGGAAATTTTCAAAATGTCGAAATATTTGAAAACCTTCGAAACCCTCTCTTGGAAGGTAGTAATAGATCCATTACCTCCCTAGGGAGGTAATGAAGTCCACGCTAGAAATGGGCGATTTTCTATTTGTTTTACATGCAAGAAATAGGGCCTATTACATGCACATGTTGAAAAAATATTTTTTTTTCAACAAAACGGTAATTATTATATGTTTTATGTACTTAATAATAATTCAATATCAAAAAAAGAAAAATTAATTTCCTTTGACGACGCACCGCTACAATCCATTTTCTTTTCCACTTCAATTCGTAAGAATGTCCAGGAAAACGGTAAAATTGTGATTCTGGACTTTCACCCTCTATATTTTCACAATTCACAACACAACACTTATGTCTTGATTCTTTCTCTTTTATTTTATTTAGTAACGAATCCTTATTGGAATCCCAATCATTCATAACATATGAGACTGAGGCTTCGATCTACTCTAAGTTTTAAAAAAGAGACACGAGATGGCGCAAAGGCTGCGCGCCAAAGATACTTCACTAGCGTATAGAGAGTGGGGATAGCTCTGAACCGTAGTCACCGTCGCAGTATCGCTCACGTTCACGACGCAGCAAAAGGAGTGGGGATAGCTCGGACCGTATTGTCGCTCTGTAGGCCCACGACTGAATCAAAGCATTTCTAGGATCGACGCTTTGCCGAATGTGATCAGCCATTCATTCTCTTTCCGTACATAATAATTCATGTTGTTGCCCGATTGCATGCATTATGTACAATAAAGACGCTCTTCACGCTATTTTATTGAAAAATGAGTATAGGACGGTGGATGAAGGCGGAAAGGCCCTTCCCCCTTCAAATGCGGTATATCAACGAATAGCAACAGCTATGCAGGAAAAAAATAGCACCATATCTGCGAAACATGTTTACACGATTGTCAACGGTAATCGCGGCGGAATACGTGACACGATCTGTACAACATTGTCTGTAAAAGAAAAAATTCTCGATATTTCTGGGGATAGTTCTTTTAATGTGTCAGACACTAATCGTAAATTGGACAAAGCGCATACCACTATTACCAAGTTTAAATTGGTTATTACATCGAGTAGCTGGAACAAGATAAGACCGAAGGCAAAGATTTGCGCAAACCGTAAATATTATGTATTGAAAACTAACAAATGGACAAGTTTGTTTGCAGAAAAAATATGGCAACAAACTAAGATTTGTTGCGCGTTTTCTTTTAAACGAGCAAAGGTCTATTCTAACGATCACGGAAAATGTTATGCAAAATTCGAGGCTAGTTGTAAAGAGTGTGACGGACATCTTACCGGGTTTGTTTGTAAAAAACCCCTGGCTAAAACCGATGTGGTGTTCCAGTGTAAATTATCTGGCTCCCGTCAAGATGTGACTCATAAAAAAAAAAGGCACCTCAAGGGTTATTTGCGTGACAAAATAGCGCAAGATATGGTGGCTGGGGGAAAACGTGCTGCTTCTTGGCGCATCGCAGAAGCAAATCGAATAATGGACTTCGGTGATAGCGTCCCGCCAATATTGTTTACTACTGACGTCTTGCGAAAAGCGAAACAACAGGAGCTAGAAAAACAATTACAGATATCTAGTACAGACCCGGTATACAATTTGTATACTGCGAAATATACGACGGTCCCAAATACGATCCACGTACTAAGCCAGGAACCTCTTATTTGTATTTATTGGCTTCAAGAGCAGCATGCCATGTACGGATCCGCTCACAAATACGATAGTGACTCGTATTTGGTGATTGACGCAACTGGATCGATCGGGAAGAAGTTATTATTACCGGATGGAAGTCGATCTCAGCATATATTCCTATATCAGTGCGTATATGTCAGCAAGTTGGGAAATTTTCCAGCATTTCAATGCGTTTCTGCAGCGCAAGATGCAGCGACGATCGCGTATTTTTTATTTCAAGTCGCAAGACATAATCCTCCTCCGCGTATCGTGGTGAGCGACTTTGGTCTCGCCATCCTAATAGCCGTCGCGAGAGCATTTTGTGATACTGATTTACGGCAGTACTTGAAATCCTGCCACCGTGTCACAGTCCTGAACGAATTGGATATGGTTCCGAAATGCTTAATCCGTTTAGACGTGAGTCATTTTATAGCGATGATAGCAAGGTGGCCTTCACTCAAAGGGAAGCTTCCTCGGGTACGCCAATTTTATCTTAGATGTGCTGGAAGAGCTTACCAATTGCAATTCTTCAATGAAATTGAAGAACTTTTGAAATCAGTTCTCGTAGTCGCTTTGAGTGAAAACATTGGCGTATCGGAGAATGACGAAAAATTACCATCCGAAGACTTCCTCCAAATAGCGAGTCATCACATAAGAGGGATCGAGACTCAGGCTGACGAGAACGAAGAAGAGGCCGACGAACTGCCAGGCCATGAAGAGGATGAACCGACTGGTTGGAAGCACTGGGCAGCTGCCCTTTATAGAGCGGCGGATGAAGTTTCGCAGAGGTGCAAAAACACTGGTATGCCAAATCCCTATTATAACCCGGAAGCAGCGAAGAGATTGAAAAATCTTATGAGCTATTTACCTCTATGGACAGGGATTATGCGACGATATTTCAACTGTGAACAAACTGTTGCATCTTCTTCTCACGTCGAAGCCGAATTCTCGAAATTGAAAGATCATTTTAGGGGGCAACTACCCATGCGAATAGATAAATTCGTTTTACGCCATATCGATTACCTCCGAGGAACTTTAAGATTAGTAGCGGGTGAATGCTGTGGAGATGAATTTAAAAATCCTACCGATGATGGAATTCCGAGCAAAGTGATAGCAGACCGAACGTTCGATCCATCGGACAGAAGCGACGTGGAAGGCAATGATATATGTTCCAAAGACTCCTCGACTCTCGACAATGAAACATGTTGCAAAGACTACTCGAGTCTCATCGATGATACATGTTCCAAAGACTACTCGAGTCTCGTCGATGATACATGTTCCAAAGACTACTCAAATCTCGATAATGGAACATGTTCCAAAGACTACTCGAGTCTCGATAATGGAACATGTCCCAAAGACTACTCGAGTCTCGATAATGGAACATGTCCCAAAGACTACTCGAGTCTGGATAATGGAACATGTTCCAAAGACTACTCGAGTCTCGTCAATGATACATGTTCCAAAGACTACTCGAGTCTCGAAAGTGAAACATGTTACAAAGACAACTCGAGTCTCGACACTGAAAGTCACGGATCGGTATATTGGGGCAAGGGTGGTGACAGTGTCAGAGAGAAGGAGACTGGGAATGAAATTACCGAAGAAGACGACATGACGGGATCACTCAATACCTGCGAAGATTGGAAGGGGAAAACTAAATCGGAAATAACCAAAACATGTAATATACAGGTTGCTAAACGTTCCAAGCCAAATTATCTTGACCCGTTTCCAGAGTGGGACGCCACCCGGTATGAAAAAGCAGTTTCAATACCTATAATGCAGAATGGCAACTTGTGTCGGCCAGTGATAATTGGCGACAAGAGACGGATAATCGTGATAGAGACTTGCGCATTTGACTCCTTGTTGCAAATCAGTATCAATGCGATTGTCACGCGTCCAGTTTACAAGGAAACCATCGAAAAAAGCAATAATGTCATTCATCGATTAGCTACAGATATTTTCACGACGGGTAAGTTAACAACGAAACATTATGCGCGAAGGGCCACAATATTACGCACGGTTCCTTTCCTACAATTGACGATGAAAACAAGATATGTCGAATCGATCAATGCCAAATGCAATGTAGGACATTTGGCGGAACATTTGTACACAGACGTTCCTAGCTATGTAGTAGAGACCAATTGTATGATGTGCCAGACTGTGGTGGAAACAAGACCGTTTTCCGTTCTAAACGTGAACGTCAACATCCTCCTGAAAGAAGGTTGCAACTATATGCAGGAGGCTATCGACGATGCGAGGATGATCAGGGCACCTGTGTGCAAAAAATGTGGGACCGATAAGACGATGAAAACCACATTCGGACCGCACGTCATAATAGACACAAGTGTTTTTTCTCACGATAATTACCTGCGTACAATGAACGTGCGGGATGCTGAGTGCTCCCTGAATTCTACATCGAAGATTATACAAATCGAAAATTTGAACTACGTGTTGGCCGGTTTGGTACATTATCAGCGATCAAACGAGCACTACATAGCTTATGCGTGGACGGGTACGCAATGGCACATCTATGATGACGTGAAGAAAAATCGCGAAACTGCAGCTGATGACACTTATGTATTACCACACATATTTATGTACGTCAGAAATGTGGATACAGCCAAAAGCACATGATGCAAAGAGTCGTGAGCATTTTTCATACAATGGAAAAGAAATAACGCAACAAGGACACGACAAATCAGTTATACCTATATTATATAAACATCAAAAACTAAAACGGAATGAATAAAAGTGAAAAAAAAAAAATTCCAAACGACAAAAATTTATTGAAAGATGCAAAACAAAATCACTAAAAATACCATGGAAAAAAAAAATGTTTTAAAATACAACAAAAAATTAAAAAAATTAAAAAAAAAAAAATAATAACGAAAAAAAAAAATTAAAAACAAAAAAACGGAAAAAAAAATAAAAAAATTATAAAAAAAATTAAAAAAAAAATATTAAAAACAAAAAAACGAAAAAAAAATTAAAAAAATTATTAAAAAAATTGAAAACAAAAAAAACGAAGAAAAATTAAAAAAATTAAAAAAAAATTAAAAACTTAAAAAAATAAGAGGCCAGATCTCGTCACGTCCACGCCGTTGGCCTTGGATAACGCTAAGAACGAGAACATGAACACATAATGCTATACAGGGCGAGTCACCCCTGGTATCGAATGAGGGAGGGGCTTATCATCGCAGACGGAGCGCCCCTTTCTATTCATACTTGTTATCGTCGTATCGACAAACCCCACTTTTATTTTCACGTGCCGTCAAAACTATCCTACTTCAAGTTGCCAATACCTACGTATGTGAGATATTGTTGACATCAAAATGAAAACAATGATTTGATCAGGAACCGTCTTCAAATTCAGTTTATTGGGAGTGAATTATTATCTACAGTAAATGTTCAAACTGTTCGCTTTCTTGATTGATAAAAAAAGTGGGGTTTCTCGATACGACGATAACAAGTATGAATAGAAAGGGGCGAAGCGTCTGCGATGATAAGCCCCTCCCTCATTCAATACCAGGGGTGAATCGCCCTGTATATTCACTAGGTATTCGACTTCAGAGTGCTGAATATGTATAATAATTCTAATCGCATTTCAAATTGTCAACAAAAACTAGGAACCGTTTTATTATTATAAAACATTTTGACGTTGAGTTCCGTCGTTTTTGGAGAGAGTTCTGAGTAGTCCTACAAGAGTTCTATTGATTATTCGGATGAACTTTTCTGATCGGAGGTCAAATAAAAAAGTTTATCGAGATTTCGAAAACTCGGAACGGTTTTATTGATATAAAAGATGTTGACTTTGAGTTCCGGCGTTTTTAGAGAGAGTTCTGGGTAGCCCTACAAGAGTTCTATCGATCATTCGGATGAAGTTTTCTGATCGGAGGTCAAATGAAAAAGTTTATCGAGATTTCGAAAACTCGGAACCGTTTTATTGATATAAAAAAACGTTGACTTTGAGTTCCGGCGTTTTTAGAGAGAGTTCTGGGTAGCCCTACAAGAGTTCTATCGATTATTCGGATGAAATTTTCTGATCGGAGGTCAAATGAAAAAGTTTATCGAGATTTCGAAAACTCGGAACTGTTTTATTCATATAAAAAATGTTGACTTCGAGTTCCGGTGTTTTTAGAGAGAGTTCTGGGTACACTGAGAGAAGTTTTTATTTGATAGTAATAAAATTTGTTAGTATTTAATAAAACACATATTAATAAAATTTTATTCATGACTAAACTTCGTTTATTTTCCAGCAATCTAAATTATGAATATGTAATAGAATCATACTTATTCATAATCAATATTCATTAATATGAGGTACTGGATCGAAAGAAATCCAAATACTTTTTTTTATTACTGGTAAATAAAAACTTCTCTCAGTGTAGCCCTATAAGAGTTCTACCGATTATTCGGATGAAGTTTTCTGATCGGAGGTCAAATGAAAAAGTTTATCGAGATTTCGAAAACTCGGAACCGTTTTATTCATATAAAAAATGTTGACTTTGAGTTCCGGCGTTTTTAGAGAGAGTTCTGGGTAGCCCTACAAGAGTTCTATCGATTATTCCAATGTAGTTTTCTGATCGGAGGTCAAATGAAAAAGTTTATCGAGATTTCGAAAACTCGGAACTGTTTTATTCATATAAAAAATGTTGACTTCGAGTTCCGGTGTTTTTCGAAAGAGTTCTGGGTAGCCCTACAAGAGTTCTATCGATCATTCGGATGAAGTTTTCTGATCGGAGGTCAAATGAAACAGTTTATCGAGATTTCGAAAACTCGGAACCGTTTTATTGATATAAAAAAACGTTGACTTTGAGTTCCGGCGTTTTTAGAGAGAGTTCTGGGTAGCCCTACAAGAGTTCTATCGATTATTCGGATGAAATTTTCTGATCGGAGGTCAAATGAAAAAGTTTATCGAGATTTCGAAAACTCGGAACTGTTTTATTCATATAAAAAATGTTGACTTCGAGTTCCGGTGTTTTTAGAGAGAGTTCTGGGTACACTGAGAGAAGTTTTTATTTGATAGTAATAAAATTTGTTAGTATTTAATAAAACACATATTAATAAAATTTTATTCATGACTAAACTTCGTTTATTTTCCAGCAATCTAAATTATGAATATGTAATAGAATCATACTTATTCATAATCAATATTCATTAATATGAGGTACTGGATCGAAAGAAATCCAAATACTTTTTTTTATTACTGGTAAATAAAAACTTCTCTCAGTGTAGCCCTATAAGAGTTCTACCGATTATTCGGATGAAGTTTTCTGATCGGAGGTCAAATGAAAAAGTTTATCGAGATTTCGAAAACTCGGAACCGTTTTATTCATATAAAAAATGTTGACTTTGAGTTCCGGCGTTTTTAGAGAGAGTTCTGGGTAGCCCTACAAGAGTTCTATCGATTATTCCAATGTAGTTTTCTGATCGGAGGTCAAATGAAAAAGTTTATCGAGATTTCGAAAACTCGGAACCGTTTTATTCATATAAAAAATGTTGACTTCGAGTTCCGGTGTTTTTCGAAAGAGTTCTGGGTAGCCCTACAAGAGTTCTATCGATCATTCGGATGAAGTTTTCTGATCGGAGGTCATATGAAAAAGTTCATCGTGATTTCGAAAACTCGGAACTGTTTTATTGATATAAAAGATGTTGACTTTGAGTTCCGGCGTTTTTAGAGAGAGTTCTGGGTAGCCCTACAAGAGTTCTATCGATTATTCGGATGAAATTTTCTGATCGGAGGTCAAATGAAAAAGTTTATCGAGATTTCGAAAACTCGGAACTGTTTTATTCATATAAAAAATGTTGACTTCGAGTTCCGGTGTTTTTAGAGAGAGTTCTGGGTACACTGAGAGAAGTTTTTATTTGATAGTAATAAAATTTGTTAGTATTTAATAAAACACATATTAATAAAATTTTATTCATGACTAAACTTCGTTTATTTTCCAGCAATCTAAATTATGAATATGTAATAGAATCATACTTATTCATAATCAATATTCATTAATATGAGGTACTGGATCGAAAGAAATCCAAATACTTTTTTTTATTACTGGTAAATAAAAACTTCTCTCAGTGTAGCCCTATAAGAGTTCTACCGATTATTCGGATGAAGTTTTCTGATCGGAGGTCAAATGAAAAAGTTTATCGAGATTTCGAAAACTCGGAACCGTTTTATTCATATAAAAAATGTTGACTTTGAGTTCCGGCGTTTTTAGAGAGAGTTCTGGGTAGCCCTACAAGAGTTCTATCGATTATTCCAATGTAGTTTTCTGATCGGAGGTCAAATGAAAAAGTTTATCGAGATTTCGAAAACTCGGAACCGTTTTATTCATATAAAAAATGTTGACTTCGAGTTCCGGTGTTTTTCGAAAGAGTTCTGGGTAGCCCTACAAGAGTTCTATCGATCATTCGGATGAAGTTTTCTGATCGGAGGTCATATGAAAAAGTTCATCGTGATTTCGAAAACTCGGAACTGTTTTATTGATATAAAAGATGTTGACTTTGAGTTCCGGCGTTTTTAGAGAGAGTTCTGGGTAGCCCTACAAGAGTTCTATCGATTATTCGGATGAAATTTTCTGATCGGAGGTCAAATGAAAAAGTTTATCGAGATTTCGAAAACTCGGAACTGTTTTATTCATATAAAAAATGTTGACTTCGAGTTCCGGTGTTTTTAGAGAGAGTTCTGGGTACACTGAGAGAAGTTTTTATTTGATAGTAATAAAATTTGTTAGTATTTAATAAAACACATATTAATAAAATTTTATTCATGACTAAACTTCGTTTATTTTCCAGCAATCTAAATTATGAATATGTAATAGAATCATACTTATTCATAATCAATATTCATTAATATGAGGTACTGGATCGAAAGAAATCCAAATACTTTTTTTTATTACTGGTAAATAAAAACTTCTCTCAGTGTAGCCCTATAAGAGTTCTACCGATTATTCGGATGAAGTTTTCTGATCGGAGGTCAAATGAAAAAGTTTATCGAGATTTCGAAAACTCGGAACCGTTTTATTCATATAAAAAATGTTGACTTTGAGTTCCGGCGTTTTTAGAGAGAGTTCTGGGTAGCCCTACAAGAGTTCTATCGATTATTCCAATGTAGTTTTCTGATCGGAGGTCAAATGAAAAAGTTTATCGAGATTTCGAAAACTCGGAACCGTTTTATTCATATAAAAAATGTTGACTTCGAGTTCCGGTGTTTTTCGAAAGAGTTCTGGGTAGCCCTACAAGAGTTCTATCGATCATTCGGATGAAGTTTTCTGATCGGAGGTCAAATGAAAAACTTATTCGTCATTTTTACACTTCATTTTCGTGAAGTTAGCCCCCCCTGAACGAAAATTTGTTTTTGAAGTTTTTTACCCCCGCAATCAGCAGAACTATCACTAAAACCCATAAAGCACTCTGGAACTATTCGAAATGAACCTAGAACTCCCATAAAAAGTTTGATATTCTAAAAATGAGGGGCCAACTTCACAGGGGTGTTTCTCTCGTCGTTTATAAAAGACTTCTTGGGTCTATTTCACCCGATAATTTTGGGGGATTACTAATAAGTAACAGGCTATTGAAACTTCTTTAAATCAAACGGAGTGATACCATTTTATCCCGTATATGACAAGCTCAAAAGCCACTTCGAACTTCCTAACGCTCAAAAGCCACTCGATAAGAAATAATTCGATTCTTATCACCTGGTAGGTGTGTAGAGCGAAACATACTGAATTACGTCAGTTCTTTCGGAAGTGAAGAAAACTGGCGTCCCTCCAAGGTCAACTTCTTTCCGATCTAGCATACCGATCATCCCGCTCCAGGTTCCGTTTGGATCATGATAGCCCCAGTTATCGACGGTAGTGAAGGCCACGCTGGTGTTTCCATACGTGAAAGCAAGGTTATTAGAATCAGAAGGGGCACCAGATATTACAATAGATTTTCCAGATTTTTTCAAATTTTTTATCTTCATCGGCTGAAAATTCTCCATATTTATACGGTTCAATCAAACGCCAAGAAGATGGAGCGCGTTTATGAATTATACGTGTCATCTTCATCACACGTAGACATATATTTGGGCTTCACTTGAGGCAGCATGTCGAGAAATGAGAATGAAACGTAGCTTACAGAATGCAGCGAATGCAGACTGTCAGCTAAACAGCATACCTGAGCAGTAGTTACTATAATAGGCGAATGAGAATATTTCATTGATCATTTAGTATCCTGGAAATGATTACTACAGAGTAAAAATAGGTACTCACGTCGCATTCATCATTTCCACTAAGCAAAGTACCCAAGGGTAATTCACTTTCGCTATCGGATCTACGTGCCTGTCGTGAAAGTCAGTCAGATGGTTTATAGAATCCGGTTCTAATATCTAGAAAAAAATAGCAATCTCATACTAATTTATCCAATCGACTGTATTACACAGAAAGAAAGGGTAACTTGATTCAAGAAAATTTTGCGGTCCAAAAATGGAGACCGAAATTTTCTCGGATCAAATCAAAAATTTTCTCGAGCTAAGAAAATTGTCCCAATTGTCCCAATTTTCTTGGTTCGAGAAAATTTTTGATTTGATCCGAGAAAATTTTGGTCTCCATTTTTGGACCGCAAAATTTTCTTGAATCAAGTTACCCTTTCTTTCTGTGTAGAAACGCTGTATTGAGCGAAATGCATCATTCTATTTCCCTGTTCGTTTTCCAATTACGCAAACTCACAACTAAACACGACTTCAGTGGCGTCTTTTGCAAGTCTTTTCTACGGACAGATGATACTTCCGTTGTTTTCCAAGATATCCCTGTTCCGTCTTCCCAGTATCCTCGATCCTCTACGACTAGTTCGCGCACGGGACTTGGCTTGTAGATCGAAATCAATCTGACCAATTTTGAGTCGATTCGTTGCCCGATTACAACGTCACTGTCGGGATATACTGATAGATTTCCAAAGAAATCGTAGAGATGGGTTTCACGAGCTTTGTTTAAAATTTTCACGTTTTTTTCCCGCCTCATATCTTCGAGCAAGAGCCATTTTGATGGTCCCGTAAACATGCCGGTTGAATTCGCCTGAAATATGAGTAGTTCTGGTCAAAATACTTGGTGATTGTAAAATGTGAACGTGCTTCAGGGGCATGAGATGAGACATATGCTAGACTCATTGCTTCTTGCCGCACCTGCTTCCTTGCGGATTCAATTTATCAAGAACCCCGGAGCTCTATAAATTATTATCGGTTTCATATTCTTTTGGACACTAAATAAGTTTTTAAGGCGTTATTAAAATTGCCTTAACAATGATACACATCGCGATAATTTACCAACGCGACAATTATGTCTCAAGTATCGGACAAGCTGTCATGATTTATTTGACGGTCTAAGAACTCTAAGCCTACATAGTGAAGTCCATACGCGCATGTCGTTCAAAATTACCTCTTGTCTTAAGGTCGCGGACAGTAATATATCACTCACTATTTCTTTCTTAATACATGACATGATCAAATACGATCTGATTTATGCAGATTATCTATCACAAATGTCAAATTACAAATCAATCATTTCTCGTCGATACATTTTCATTTGGGATATGATTGAAGTGTGAAAACTTTATCTCCGTTTGCAATGTTAGAATAAAATTCACTCAGTTTTGGTAGTAGGATATTCTTGCCAATTGGTCAGTGAGACAAACGTGTAATACCCATGTGGATACATCGCGTATCTACTTACTTAGGCTTCTTGTCACAATATGATTAAAATTAACTGCACTGATTAAGAATAATACCTACTTTCGTTTCTAAAAAAAAAAAGAAGATCATTCTACGTAGAAAACGAATGAGGTAATTAATCTCACCTTTCGCAGGATATCGACGGCACCTGGACAATCAACGTCAAGTAAGTAATAACTGTTATGTCGATTGAAATCTCGTGAAAATATTTCGTTGTCAAATCTTCCTAATGGATCTTTGACAGTGAGTAAAATTTTATTTAGCGACGCATATTTCGTCAAAAAAATCAGTTCATCTGAAACGTAATGTCAAATTTCAGGCCATAATTTTCCATCTCTCTCATCTTTATAGTTAGATTATCAATTATTTGCTCAATTTCCTCTTAATTATCGTTGTGTTGTATTCAAGTAAGTTGTGAATTCTCACATGATTCAATTGCGGGGTTCTGGTTCATTGCGCGATCAATGATGTATATATATATATATTATAAGAGTGTCAATCAGCATGCCTCTAAGTTAGTAAGGAAGTAAGTAAGATATTTTGAATTTTGAAACGTCAAACGAAAATTACATTTTTCCCGCCTCGAATAAGCGTACGGAGACTGAAATCGACCGACCCAGTGAGTTTTTGTGAATTTTTTTACTGCCAATTTGTCTTTTTGCGTTTTTTCTCCATTTAAACCCCGTGTTACAAAATTCAAAACTTCAGGACGTTTGCCAGAACAGAAGATATCGATTGTAAATTTTTTCCTTTGACGCAGTTTTTAGTGATGCCAAGATGCAACTTTCCCGCACTATTAGAATACGATCCGCGAAAATTGACCTTTTTCACTCCGGCCTACTCTACGTACTTTCTCGTAGAATCAATTGATTCAAATTATCATAACTTAGAATCGAAAACGCGAAACAATAAATTTCCAGAATTCACTTGGGTACACTATGTGCATGAAGATTTCTAAGGAAATATGTATTATATTTAAACGCATGTCGTACTCCCACCCGCAATACCTTTTTCCAGGCATAAGAATGCCGCGACTGTTGATGGGTTTGACCCAATACCATCCGCCTTTGTTGAGTCAATTGCAAACCGAGTCATGACTCTTTCGTCATTATTATTTGCCCAGACACTAATCAAGTTTACCAAGATAAATCCGAAAATTATTCGCCACATATTCACAACCATTGTGACAAGCTCGCGGAGATTTCCACCTATATATATATTCAGGGCCCAGCACTGATTTGTCATAGAGTCTTGTCTCGATAGAATATTCATAGTCGTTGAATTACAGCATAAACGAAGACGACGGAAATCACTGCTTTCCTCAATAATAACTTAGCAAAATGAAGGAGTAGGATTGGAATACGATTAGCACGCATTCACGACGACTGCTTCCCCTACTTCATCAGCCTGGCAAATCGTTTTGTAATTGAACTTAAATTCGCAAATCAACCCTGTCACGAATATTACCTGAACTCCGGATTCGAATTGAGTTTATGAGCTACTAATCTTAAATAAGAATCATCTCAATCTAAGAGATACAATAATTAACATTTCACTCTTGCTATCTTGATTTACATCCTATGCAGCTGTTTGTTCTATGCGTCATTTGAATGAATTATGTGAAAATATCATTGAAGCAGTTGTATCTTCTTCACTTTGAGCGAGAGCCATCTGCTAGGCTCTATTGTGTGCATAATACAACACGGCCGCGACAATGAACCAGAATTCAATATCCAGTCACAAGCTTCTCACAAGTTTGTCACTAATTTCAAAGACTTCATTGACTAAAGGCCACTTTTTCAAAGCTTATCCTTGACGCGGACAGATCATTGAACTTCTTCGCGAACCATACAGAGACTTTCAGGTTTATTCGTTTATCCATTGAGGTCCGGCCGACAAACCCATATCAGGGTTCACAGTAAAATCAATAGAATCGAGAGAAAACATTATATTGAGTGCCTAACACCATCGATAATTACTCATCTTCGTTAATTCTCCGAATTAAAGCGAACGAATTTTTATTGAGAAAATGATATCAATTCGAAAACGACGTAACATGCCGGACGTATAATATAATTCTAATCACACTATTATGAATTATTAGAGTGCTTGTTTCCAAATATTTCTCAATATGATAATATGTGTTCAAGTGGTCTACAACAATTATGAATTTAATACGGAAATATGAAATCACGCAGAGACGCGTACAAGAACAAGAAAAACGAAAAAACACCTCGGAAAAAACATGTGCCGGTAAATTATTCGATGGCGACTGATCATTTTTATGAATCACCAGCTGCCTTGTCAATTTTTACGTAACATAAAATCGAAACAAGATTTTATTTATTAGTAAAAAATTTGGTCGCTATGTAATACTGATATGTATTACCGATTGTTATGAAACCTTGCTAAAATAAGTCACGTCTTGGCAATCTCCAGTATTCGGATTGCAATACTTTGGTTTTTTAGTTCATCTAAATTATTAAATTTGTTCTTTATTAAAAACATCCAATTTCTGCTATTCGAAAGTCTGATGCCCGTAGCTGAATTCTATTTGATACCCAACAAATATTTCTGCTGGTGTATTGTTCACAGTGCAAATATTGTTCTAATGAGAATAACGAGCAGCTATAGAAATGACACAACACGAGACGAAATAAATGTTGAATCAGCTGCATATCTGGGTTTAATCAAGCTGATTATACAAAAGACGCGAGCATATGTATATATATAAATATATGCATGTATGTACATTTAGTCATTAAAAATTGCACAATGAGTGTTTGTCATTATAGAAATTCACTACAACGTTGGCTTATTTTTTTGTTATCTCTTGTAATATCGTGCAAACGTTTAATTCCATTCAGACACGTGTTCAACACAATGATATTACCCAGTTGTAAAATAATACGTATGTCATCACTTGTCATCATCTTGCACATTTCAAACAATATACCATTTAAGTACACGGAGAGAATTTTATGATAGCGTGTACGATATTAGAATAGTATGGTATGGTATTGTATGGTTCATATCAACATAAAAGATGATAATCATTACCATCAAAGTGGTTAATTGTTTTATACAGATGATAAAGATTATCATCAGACTGGTGAATTCAATCATCTCTATCATTGAATCGGTTGTAGTGTGCTTTTACAATAATGCGATGGTATAGTATTTACCATAAAATTCTCTCCGTGTAGTATTAGTCAATTGCATGTTTATTGACAAAACTAACAGTCGAGCCTATCAACCGCATCGCAATACTAACATTTCGCAAATCGCTACTATCTGCTTCAACCGTTGATTTGAAGTTAACTTACTTCAATTATCGTCATCAAATTACACGATGTAAAAAGGGAATGTCATGCCAGGAGGTACAGATATCAGGTACAACACACATAAAGACTAAAAAAACTTCTTCCAAGTGGAAAAGATCTGCTACGAAAAGACGCAAATCAGTTGAAGTGGATGCGGCAATAAGTGGTCAGCCTCGCTCAGTCTTTGCACTTAGAGTAAAGCATGACTTCGATACGTTTACTGAAGATATTAATACGTAGAGCAAGATTCGAATAACAAATATGACTTTTTCACATACCTTTTCTTCTACAAATTCAATATTTCAAAACGGAGTAACGGCATTTTTGTATTTCAAACGAGATGACAGGTACCCATGTACTTCCGCACGTAGCTCTTATGCGGGGTAGGGAGCAATGATGATAGATGGGATGCATGTCTAACTATCGGTTCTTCATTATGTGAACTTTTTCAATTGAATCTGTAAAATAATCGTCATATAGGTATGTTAAATGGCTACATACAAATTTAATTACACAAATAGTCTTTGAAGTCCTTCAAAGATCAAAAATCCAAAGAACTTTTTCTTAAGATGGATGGCAAAACTCGCACATAGATAAACAGAACTTTCAAGCACCCAAAAATGCTTAGTAATAACTCGTTGTAAAGCTTTTTACAAGATATGCCAATGGGAACGTAGCAATAATCAGATTACAGTGATGACTAGACGAATTTTAGTCGAATTAAAAATCGCAAGACTTATCTGTTCTGTTGTTGATTTTATTAGTCATCCTAGATATGTGTTCAAAAACTATATCGATGTTGGATATATAAATCTGCTTGAATTTTAGAAAGTTCTATCTAATTTATTTTCTATCTTCTTCAATCAAATAGCGTCAATTCATCCTACTGCAAAGTAGTAACGATACACGGTGTCGTGAACACCGAGTTTCAACGAACTGTGCAAAAGCTTTTCTAGAAAGTTGATAGAACTGGTCGAGGACTGTAGCAAATCGCCGATATTTCGAACGTAGAACCTTAAATAGTGATTGAAAATTTTTATTATCTTTTTTCTTTCTCCCATCGGGGTTGTCTATCAATCCCATTTCCAAGCGAAGAATTTTTTTTTTTTTTTTCATCCGAAACGAAATAAAAATGCAAATCCTTCATGACGTAGATTTGGTTCTAATTTTCACGATGAAGGTTTTTCCATTTCTATAATTTGATCGTATGTATATGGTGCTCACGTACATATTTACACATATTGTACACGTACATATCACGTACATATTTACACATATTGTACACGCTTTACCTCAGACATTTTTGTCGAGCTAGTAATGAATATGGAACGCGACTTAGATTACATCGGCTGCAATCTGCCAGCTGAACAGTACGATATCCAAGCTGCAGGTATAAATGTTAAACGAAAATATTTCACTGCTTATCTGTACCGATGCAAAACATTTTACCACTATAGAAAGTAGATAGTGTCACAACTACGATGATTTTCACTAAGGAAAGTACCCACAAGGATAATTTACTTTGGTTACTGAATTTATGTGACTGACGTAAAAATCAGTCAGATGGTTCATAGAATCGGATTCTATTAGCTAGAAAAGAATAGCAATTTCATACTAATTTATTCAACCGGCTGTGCTGGAAAAGCCATATTGAGCGAAATGTCCCCATTCTATTTTCCCGTTCGTTTTAAAATGATGCAAACTCACATCTAAAGACAACTTTAGTGACGTCCTTTGCAAGTCTTTTCTACGAACATAGGATACTTCTGTTGTTTTCCAAGATATTCCTCTTTCGTCTTTCCAGTATCCTCGATTTTCTACGACTAGTTTGCGAACCGAACTTAGCTTATAGATCGAAATCAATCCGACTAAATCTGAGTTGACTCGTTGCCCGATTACAACGTCACTGTCGCGATATACTGATATTCACGCTTTTTTTCCGTCTCAAATCTTCAATCAAGAGCCACTTTGATGGTCCCGTAAACATGCCGGTTAAATTTTCCTGAAACATTAGTAGTTCTAAGAAATGTCAAAATGTTTAGTGATTGCGAAATGTGAACGTGCTTTGGGAGCATAAGATAAGACACCGCAAATCGTTTTGCGTAGGCTGCTTCTTTGAGCATTTAATCTGTCAAGAACATCAGAAGTCTATTAATCATCTGATTTATATCTATTTGGACACATAATTGGTTATTACGAATTACATGAATTAAGACAAGGTATGTATCAAAATTGGCGTCTGAATAGCGACACGCTGATAATTAAGAAACGTCAATATTTCTGAAGTATAGGACAATCTGTCATCATTCATTTGACAGTTTAAATCGACGTGGTGAGGTCCGCACGCGTTTTTTAGGAAAAGTTTATTTTTACCAATGCCATTTATAACCATCCATTGCTCAACGTTTGTAAAAAAAAGAGTGTCAGTCATTATTGACCGTTCGATATACATGACACATCTGATATAATATCGATCTGATTTATTAGGATTATATATTACGAATGTTTAATTAAAAATCAATCATATCAAATTATTTTATCTTGTACGGGAATATAATTGAACTGTGAAAATTTTATATGTTCTTTTAAAATGTGATCAAAAAATGAACTTACTTGAATAGGTAGGTATTCTTTTGTGGCAAGCTGATTTTGGGCTACCTATGATGAATATATTAGCGATTTTCCTTTTTTTTCTTAACGAAGAATAGAATAATAAATAACAAATAAACCAATCAATCAATCTCACCTTTCGCAAGATATCAACAGCACCTGGACAATTGACGTCCGGTAAGTAAGTAATAATTGCGATGTGGATTGAAATCTCGTTAAAATATCTCATTATTGAAACAAAATCTGATTCAGTGACGCATGTTCCATCAAGATGAACAGTTTGTCTGAAACGTAATGCTCATTCTTTAGTCACAATTTTTTATTTTTTTGACGCTACAATATTGGACTATCATTAGACTATTTAATTTCCTCTTCTTGGTCGTTATATTGCTAGCCAATATGTGTTGCATAATTGGATACAACGAATCCATTTGATAGAGTTAATCACAGAAATGTTTAAAAAAGTATTTTATCAATTATTGTATTTACCTACACAGGTTCACATCGAATTATTTGATATGAATTATCACAAATTATAATCGGAATAGCATATTATCAATTTTTTTTTAAATTCACATATGTACATTACATATAAATTCTATTTAAAGTTTTTCAAATAAGTACATATTAATACAGACGATACTCTCAACTGCAATACCTTATTCGATGCATAAAAATGCTGCAACCGTAGGATGGGTTCGGCCCAAAACCATCCTCCTTCGTTGCGTCGATTGCAAACCGAGTCATGACTTTTTCGTCATCAATATTCGTGCAAGCACTGGACAATGTGTTATCAGAATGAATCCAGAAATTGTTTTCGACAACCTTGAAGTCATTGTGAAAATCTCGCGGAGATTCTGATGTACCTAATCCCAGCATTTACGATCAGTCTAGTCATGCCTTGATCGAATATTAATAGTCGGTGAATTGTACCATACAAAGACGATGGAAACCAGTAAACCACCGCTTCCCTGAATAACAATTTCGCCAAATCACGCAGTGAGATTTCAAAATGATTTGCGTAAAATAATGCGATCACTGCTTTCGCTACATCATTATCCTGACAAGTCGCCTCGTATGTAATTCATATTTAGGTCGAACCCAGATGTAGGGATAGCCGAAAGCTTCAATCCGAGACTTTGACGAAAATCACAAGCATTACGCTAATGACAGACTAAAAATATTGTATTACACCGTCACAATATTGTACGGAGAAATATAGAGTCTGGTAGAGTTGTCTTCAAATAATTTATCGTCCAATAATCAAAGTATAGTCTTGCAATAAGGGGTCTATTATTATTATTAAATAATGGTGTTTTCGACGAAATTTTTGCAGACAGATATTTCCGAGATTTCCAACAATATGAGACCTATATATAGTTATGGATTCAATGAAATTGAACTAGAGACTTGTAGAGGGGTGTGAAATATGTATTTAAAAAAAAAAAAAAAAAAAAAACCACGTGTATAGACGTGAAATAAAACGTTACATTCTTATTCCTAAAGCTCCTTGATTATATATGAGAAAATAATTGAAACTGTATACAATAATACAGCGGGTTGAATGTACTTACTCCCTGAGTAATTGCTACGTCCTCGGTTTTCTTATTTGCAGTCTGAATAGGTACACGTGTATCTATTAACTCGGGGCAATTATTAGATGATTAAACGTACTCACCTTCGAGTTAAGTTCTATTATAATTGTACGAAAAGCCTTCCTTATCACGATAAATTGTATATGTTTAAAGATGTGCATAAATGTGGCTGTCAGTTTATATGAATAATTCATGAAAATTATTTATCAGATAAAACGCAACAATTATTTCGTTTCTAATTATTTAACTTGCTTCATATATATTATGCCCAGCTATTACATTTGAAATAGTAAAAGCATAAATCCCAATGAGATTATCTAATCAAATAATCTCCAAGACTCATCGAATAAAAGGACACAGATTCTTTACGACAGATCTGCCATAAAATTCATTTGCAAGGCGTTCAAATTCTCCTATCCAAATATGGTCAGGTTCCTCATTTTTTTGAACTACTACCAAAGTTTGATGAACATGCTTTACCTCCACACATAACGACGTACTACTATTGTTAAACTAACGTTATATATTTTTGTTTTTTCTACTTATTTTATTGCTTCGTTGATAACGTGTTCATTGAACGAACCGAACCGGCTGTAATGCCACCAGAAGACTCATCAAATTTTTTAATCCTCATAATTCCAAAAGGCAATTAAAGTATCGCAAAAATTCTGCCAAGGTATCTATTCTGTTTCTAAAAGAAGAAAATGCTTATCTACTTATTGATGTTTTCTCTGTAATTTTCAGTATATCTGTAATCTGTGTTTCCTGTAATTAAATTAAATTACAGCTCATTAATATTCTTGCAAATACGATCTCTCATGTAATATAGGTATATAATGGTTTCTAAAATATATAAAAATATTCTTATGCTAGAGCTTTCGCGGTTTGTTTTTATTTTTTCTTCAATTCATTTATAGTCCTCAAAAGTTTTGTTCAAATTTTCTTTTCTTCCATCTGGATTAAAACAGATTTCTTGTTTCTTGTTCAAGGTCTCAACACATATTGCACTACACTGCACTACGATTTGACTATGCCGGCACAAAAATCGAAAATGATGCATCGCACTAGCTACAAGGAATTAGAGGATGGACATGGTCAAGTGGGGATACCAGAAGCAGTAAACGGTAAGTATTTTAGTTTTTCAAAATTATTGATTCCCGGAATAGAATTGGAGGCGTATAGTTTATCTTTTAAGAAAAGGGGCACATAATAAAATTAAGATTAACGCACGAAGAAGATTTGCACAGGTGCTCCTCTATGTCAACGTAATTTAGGTAGATATAGGTATTAGATAATATAGGTATATGTATATGCGACAAGCTATAGGTATTTAGCTTGTTATTACAAGTGAAAATATAATTCGAGTGGCGGAATATTATCACCAAAGGATCTCGCTCGTGTATTCGTATTAGCGATAAGCTGTTAACTCTCGTCTTTTACACCGACATACGTGGATCTCGTGTTTCCTCAGTGACTGACACGTGTGTAGTTCGCCTTTCGCGTCGTGGTATACCGAGACGAGCCTCCCTGCGCCTCATGACTTTTATATTACACTTATCATTCCCGATCATTTATTACCAAACTTCCACCCATATATTCACGAGACTGCAATTATTCACCGGGGCAATAAAATGCCGACACAATTCCCGACCATATACTATGAGCCTATATGTTCTTTAATCACGCCAATGTAATTGAACTTGAATTCGCGAAATCAGCATCGTCACGAATATTACCTGAACTCCGTATTCGATCTGGGTTTATGAGCTAGAAATCTTAAGGAAAATAAGAATGATCTCAATCTACGAGATATAATAATTAACGTTATATTGCTGCTATCTTGATTCACATTCGTATGCATGTGTGTTTTATGCGTAATTTTTAATAAATTATGCAAAAATATCTTCACAGCAGTTCTGTCTACTTTATTTTGAATATACAAATGCTGCAAGTGTCATTATTGTGTGCATAAAACAACGCGGTCGCGATAATGAACCAGAATCAAGTATCTAGTCACGAGCTCCTGACTAATAATTTTAAAGATTGAAACGGATTAGAACCTCAGACGTCTTTTTAACAGAGCTCATCTATGCCGTGAAACGCATTGCGAAACTTTTTTGCGAACCAAAGACTCACGTTTATTTATTCATTGATATATTCGCTCAAGCCAAACAAACAAATCCTTAATAGGACCGATAGTAAAACCAACAGAATTACTAGACAATTTGTCAGATAAATATCGAAAGTCATCGATGTATATAATTGCTTGGCCATATTTATTCTTAGACTTAGCAAACGAAAGGATCAAATTTGGGCTGATTTTTTGTTCCTATTTTTTAAATTAGTATGAAAAATTGAATCTCACGTCGTAGTATTGCCTCGTAAAATATCGGAAGTATTGTTCTAATCACGATGTGCTTGTTTTCAATGATTTTCCATCGAGTCGTATACAAATTAAAAATTGATTAAAAATATGAAATCGAACCGAGACTCATATGAAAAAATGCAAAAAAAAAATAAAAATAACTCATTTGATCAATTTCTGTCAAATCATTCGATGACGACTAGTCACTTTTTCGAATGCCATATGCTTGAAAATTTAGACATGAGAATTAGCCCCATGCAAAGATCATAACATAATTTTGTTTTTCAGCTATATATTTGGTCACCATATTACTAGTTGTTAGTGAAACTTAGCAAAGTAGGTAAGTTACGTGCTGGTAGTTATACCAGTCCTTCAATTAAAATACTTGAACCGCAACTCGTCGTATAGTTTATTTTTCCATTTTATCTATAAAGTCTGTGAAGCAGTAAATTTGTATTTATTCAAAGTATTGGTCAATATTTTCTATGTTCTCAATTGAATTCCAAGTTTTGATCCATAATTATTTATGGTTAATATTTTAAACATTATTCGAGTTAGAATAATGAATATTCAAAAATGACATAATTCAAAGGTGTAGAAAAAAAAAAAAAGAAGTCGTGTTAGTTTCCTGTCCGTGCTTTAAAAGCTGATTAAATATAAGACACCGATATGTACGTTTAGTCATTAAAAAATATACAATGAGCGTTTGTTATTTTTAAAATTCACCAGCGAACGTTGAATTATTTTTTATCTCGTAACATTATGCAAACATTTAAAAGTAGCGATATGCAGAAAAACCAGAACAGCTTACCTCATGTTTATATATATATATATATATATATATATATATATATATATTGTAACGAAAAAAACGTTGAAGAGACTTCGTAGATTTGAAAGTGTTAAACAATTTTTCCATTCGCGGAATGAAAGCTTAGATTATAGAATTTTCAGAAGGTGTATACATCCATGTTTTTAAATATACTAACAAATCACGAGACACTGATTTCAATATTCAACTAAACAAATTTATCTATAATATTTTCGAAACTGCCAGGCTCTGTAATAAATTGAAGGCGCCTTCTACTTCGGTTACGTTAATCTTTTCACACCAAATTTTGAGTTCCGGTTTACTCACTAAATACTTGACTAACATTTTTCTATTTTTTATTTTTCACCCGTAATTAGATTGCTGGAAATACATGTATATTCTAAACGCATACAATTCACCATTAACGATAAGTTATACTTTGAATAACATTACGAAAATCTTATACTTGTGAAAAAGTTTCATGAAGAAATTTGAAGGCTTTAGTGAGTCAAAACCTAATTCAATTTTCAGGTACCTATTAATAAATTTACATCGGTTTATTTCTGAATTTTGTCTGAAATAATTGGCATTGAATTATCTCCAAATCACAAATCCATCTGAAAATCCGACGCCCCTGTCGCACTCTTTTCTCTGCCTCTCCTGCACTCGGGGCCACGTGTTCAGCACGATGGTATCATCGAGTTGTTAAAAATTTGTCGTCATTATTAGTCATTAACGTTTATCCTCCGCACGTGTTTATTGTCAAAACGGACACGTGTGCCTATAAAAATAAGGTTTATCACGATGCTATTTCGTAATCCGGGACTTTCTTTTACTGAGCCACTTGGACCGTTGATTCAAATTTAACTTACTTCAATTATCGTTATCGAATTACACTATATTAAAGGGGAAAGTCTGTCCGCACATATGCATCCGCAACACTAACTTCATTTCATGTCTAAATGTACAAATATCAGGTACAACACA
Organism: Tenthredo mesomela; assembly: GCA_943736025.1. Taxonomy (NCBI): domain Eukaryota; kingdom Metazoa; phylum Arthropoda; class Insecta; order Hymenoptera; family Tenthredinidae; genus Tenthredo; species Tenthredo mesomela. The sequence continues at coordinate 27,756,186 of OX031017.1, forward strand.
TATAGGTACAAATACTAGAATACTTACTCCAAGTGGAAAAGATCTGCTACAAAAAGACACAAACGAGTTGAAGTGGATGCAGCAATTAGTGGTCAGCCTCGCTCTGCCTTTACGCATAGACCGAGTTATGACTTCGATGCGTTTGCCGAAGATATTAATACGTAGAGCAAGATTCGAATAACAAATATATCTTTTTCACATACCTTTTCTGCTACAGATTCAATATTTCAAAACCAGAGTAACGGCATTTTTATATTTCAAAAACGATATATGACCTGAGTACTTTCACGCGTCTGGTCAATATGACTTCCATTTTTACTGATGTGGAATATCGACATACGTTGTACATTTTGGATTTTACATGAGAATGTATGTTCCTTGTTGAGTATAACCCTTTCATGTGGAAATTAATAAATTTTAAACCTCATCACGACTGCGGTGAGACGCAATGTTAATGACTGAAATGCGTGACTCACAATCAGCTCTTTAATAACGTTTCAAGATGAAGTAGTGCTGAGAGGAATCTTTTCGGAAATCATATTGATTATGGCTTTTTATTAGAATCTGTAAATCGACTATCTCAGTTTTACCTGACTCATAATAGAAATAATAAACCGTGGTAAAGGACCACTGGACCACTAAACATTTTTACACATTGACAAAATAGTTCGCGTGGACAGAGTGAGAGAATTTTGAATAAGCTCCCAAAATTCGATTGTAATATCGTAAAAGAATTAAAAATACCTGCGCGAATAGCATCAAAGGTATTTCGACAAAATCCGTCGCTTCGTAGTACCTATATAGCTGATTATTGAGATTAATTAGGATTAAGTATAAACAATTGAGGATCATGGACGGCTTATCCATTTCAGTGATTAGATTTTCGGTGAACATTATCAGTCGTATATCTTCTGATCAAATCTCAATTATAGATATTAAAGAAAAATGATTAATTACATCGTAATTTTTTTTTTTTTATTTATTTTTTTTTGTTTTCTTCTTTTTGACAACTTGTAAACATTAGGTACTACATAAACAACTAATTTAGATATTTTTCCTCAATTGTTCTAACTAACAAGGTTTTCCCGGTAAATTTATCTGTTTATTATATAAATATCCACTACTACGAAGATTATTAAAATTGAAAAAATTGGTGGAATAGGGGAATAAATATACTCGCAAACTTTCTGTTCAGATTCGTACAAACATTTATTTTTCATATAAATACATATATATATATATATTCAATATGTTGTTTGTAATTGGAGAAATCTTACGATAAAGTACGTCGACCTTCTCGGCGACGAAAAGACGGGTGTAAAATATATATTCAAATTTTTGATGTGAGTCTTCGCCAATTTCATATCCTCAAGGTAAATTTTTTTTCTTCATATGAATTTCGGAGCGAACAAAATCGCAAAGTTGATTTTATTATCTCGAAGAAATGCAACGAGCTTCGCAGTGCCTGCATCGCCTGCATCGCATTAGAAATTGAAATCGCTGATTCGAGTCGTGTAAAAATTGACAATACATATCGCGATGATGAAGCCTCGCTCACACCGGATCGTAAAGTCCAGTTTTTTTCGCCGTTCGCATCGAGGGCAAAGACGCCTTCGCCTTTTCTCCGGAAAATTGTGAATTCGTGTCGAATAAAGTCCTCGAAAATAACGACAGACCAAAGATCTCTGTCCCGATGGAGGCCACGGCTGATTTCAACCAAGGCTAAAATTATCGTACATACGCGAATTATTCAGAATAATTTAGACGAGGTATTTCCGAAAATTCTATTAAAATTCAAAACGCGTTTCTTTTAACAACCACCACTAACCCACTGGTACAAACGAATGTGTAAACACGCTTTATATGTGTAGATATATACATACATATATCGTAGTAAATTTTTGTAGAAAATAAATCTCACACCTGATTTAATAGAAATTTTCTTACTCAATATTTTCATTATATTAAAACGAATCCATGCCATCCTTACAAATTGATTCTCTTTAAATTCAGTTCTCGTTATTACCAACCGAGCTGATTCCCTTACAGTCGTTATGGTTCGTACTTACAATCAAAGCTCCATCATATAGTTAACCGTATAGTATATTCATACGTTCGTCTGACCTACTAGTTTCACTCTCCACGTGCTAGTGTTGGTTGTTGCTAGTGCCACACCTTGCGATCAATCTTTTGACAACTATATACCAACATATCTTCTATTATCATTCAAGTATATTACTATACCCTAGGGTGGGCCAAAAAAAACTTTTAATTTTTTTTTCTTTAGTTACCATGAAAATATTGCTCAAGATGATGAAAAAAAAGTCCTCTGAAAATTTGAGCTCTTAATATCAATATTAAGAGGTGCCGAATCGCGATTTTTGATTTCCCATTTAAATAACACAGGAAATTTTTTTTTTTTTATTTGGAATTTTATTCCGTTCCAACGAATCATCGTGTTATAAAAATCAATACATATTCTTGTAGGAAATTAAACGATCTCCAAAAAAGGTCTGATGTAATTTTTCGCTAAGTTCACTCGTTTCAAAGTTATTCAAGGTTAAAGTTCAACCTCAAACGGTATATGACGACTTTTTTTTCGACTGAGCGAAAAATCACATCAGACCTTTTTTGGAGATCGTTTAATTTCCTACAAGAATATGTATTGATTTTTATAACACGATGATTCGTTGGAACGGAATAAAATTCCAAATAAAAAAAAAAAAATTTCCTGTGTTATTTAAATGGGAAATCAAAAATCGCGATTCGGCACCTCTTAATATTGATATTAAGAGCTCAAATTTTCAGAGGACTTTTTTTTCATCATCTTGAGCAATATTTTCATGGTAACTAAAGAAAAAAAAATTAAAAGTTTTTTTTGGCCCACCCTACTATACCCTGATATTAATGATCACTTACAAGAAATTGCAATTAATATATAAATATACCTATACAGTATACAGACATACGCTATATATACGAGGAAATAGGAATAATCTACGACTATAATTTAGATTTTCATAGAATCAGTAGAATGGGAAAAATTGTATTATTTTATTAAACATTTTCCTCAAAACATTTCGATTTTTTTTTTTTTCTAAGATATTTATGAGTTTATATGATGCACTTATGGAATAGGTGAACTTATACGACTCGATATAAAGTATAGGTGCGTGTATATAATATACATGTAATAATGTTGAATTTAAATCCCTCGAAAGCACGTCTTTCGAATGTATGGAAGTTTATATACACTGATATGTATGCATGTATGTATGTATGTAAATGTGCGTGTGTGTAGATTGAAAGCTAACGGTGGGGGTCGGCGTCGCGACGTCGGTAAGCTTCGCAGGGGGGAAGAAACGACGGAGGGGAAAGCGTCTAGAGTTCTGATTGGCCGTACGACGGTGGCTGTGAGGTTCTTAGCCGCATGAGACACGCCGAGTTTCTGTTAGTTAGCATTGCGTAGGTAAGCGCTACAGAACTTTAGCAAACCTCGAGTCCGCGTACGAAGTATAAGTATACGAAGACTGAGACACTTACTTCACTCTACGCAGCCCGTGTTGTGTTGTACATATTATCTCCGACCTGAGATATACTATACATCGAACAAAAATTCTATCGAATTTATTGAAAACCAGAATTGCGGAAGCCGGTTATTAAAATGGGAACTGGAAAAGGAACGGGCCAAGGTACGGAGTTGGAGGCCAACGGTACGAAACACCCAATTTCCAATGAACAAGACCTCATCAAGCCAATTGGTGAGTGAATAGTTATATTGAATTTTTACTTTACGATCGTATTTGGTTTTTCTTTTTTTTTTTTTTTTTTTTTTTTTTTCAAGTATTTACGAGCATTTTTTATTTATTTTTATTTTATTATTATTCGTGTGCCATTTCCATTTTAAGTTATCTCCGTTAAAGGAATGAAACCGTGAAAAACGTTCTATTTTATTAATAAATAGAGAATAGAGTATCGCGGCACGTGGTTATTTCTAAATCCTTGATGGCATGAGATAACCCTCTTGCGTTGGCGAGGAGCCAGAGGATGCCTTTGCGCCGCACGTCGAATTTTCATCACCTACCAAAAGTTCGTGATGCACGTTCTGCAAATACCTGAGGAATTTTTTTTTTTTTTTTTTTTTCTTTTTCGCGATTTTCTTATTTTATCTTCTTTCAAGAATTTAGAAGAAAGAAAGAAAGAAGGAAGAAAACAAGAAAACAAAAACGAGTTTTTACTAATTTTGTCTCGCGAAATGAAACTAAGTAAAAATCGTAGATCGATCGATTCAAATTACACCTCGACTATAAGATCGAATAATTTTTCTCTCGTCATAGAAATTAACGGAATTATATAATTATACAGTAAAATCAATAGTAATGATCGTTCAATTATACGTTAGTGAAAATTTTCGGAAAATTCTTCTTTCTTTTTTATAATTACTGCATCTAGGTACTGTTTTATCAATTTTCGTATATTTTTATTGCTCAATTTCTCGTTGTACATATATAGTTTAATACAGCGAATAAAATTCCTTCTTTTTCCTATTGAAATAACGTTGAAATCGGCGGGGTACGTGTACCTGCATACATATATACTTAATTAAAATGGGAATACTTGGAAGAAAATAAAGCAAAGATAGAAATCGTTGCATATATATATTTCCGTGAATCAGATACGTGTCATTTGCATCCTGAGTTATCTCGTTAATAAATACTCCTATTATTATATGCAAATTGTAATTATTTGTATGCATGTATGTATGTATGTAATGTACATGTACAAGACAGATGTGATACACCGTATTGGTATAACCCAAGGTCTCAATATCGACTTTGATACAGAAGAAATGTGAGAAATTATGTATTATAATTTATGGAATTTCCATTATCTTAACTTTACATAATATATAATATATATATGTAATTTTTTTTTAATTTTCTAAACTGACAAGATGGATGGATTAACAACAATAACGAGATGTTGGATAAAATGATACTATTAGGTCTTCAATTTTTAACAAAATAACAAATCGGAATCATATAGGAAAAGAGAGAGGAAATCGGTCATATACCGTCTGTTCAATCGACGCACGTAGTTTGTTTGTTCTCTAATCTATACACGTACTATTGCCGTATATACAATATATATACGTATACATATTATATACAATATATTATCATTATATGTATGTGTATATTGTACCAGGACTCGGTCACGTCACGGTGTACAAATTTCATCACGCCTCAACCACGTGGAATTGACAGGAGATTTCTTATATACCTACGGGATATAAGAAACTTTACCTTGAGGGACCATTACTCCAATTTTTTATTTATTTATTTATTTTATTTATTTATTATTTTTTTTTTTTAATCTAATTTTTTTGATCGATTATCGCAAGAGTTATTTAAGTTGAAATTTTTTAAATTTCTTTATTTTAGTTAGAACTTATAACATGACTTGCGTACAGCAATAATAGCTCGCGGTTTATTCAACTTCCGCGTACGTCCTGTATGTCGAGAGGGAGAAAACAGAAAAAGAGGAAATAGAATGAGTGAATCATTTATTGTCCTCCAACTGTTATACCGTTTTGACTTACAATTAAATGACTTGGAATTAAATTGTGTCGAACGATTCTAATAATTTATTCCTTTTAGGAAATTCGCACTATTCTTTACGTTCGGGATAATTTTGCAATATTTCGTTTTATCTTTTTTTTTTTTTTTTTTTTTTTTTTTTTTTTTTTTTTATACATTTTTACGACAATTTAAACCGTGAGTACGTTTCGCAATACGAATCCCTTCGCGTTTTAAAATATTATAACCATGAAAAAAAAAAAAAATGTATGTTAATACTGTTAAGTAATGAGAGTTATTAGCTTCAACGAGCTGGTTACGAACGATCACGATATCAATTCTTAAAACACGATAATTAACAATTATTTCGTAATCTTACAAGCAATCAAGTTTTTTTTGTGTCTTTCTTTTTTTTTTTACCTTTAAATTTTATTTTCCGCTGGTAAAGCTGGCTACATGTATGTAATATTTACCAAAGATCAGGTTAGCTAGGTTCATTCATTTATTTATTTTACCGATATTAGACGGTTTAATATTTTTTTTTTTTTTTTTTTTTTCTTCTTATCTTATCTCCGAAAATATTCTCGCCAAATATTAATGTCTATATCTTGATACGTATCTTAATACATCGAATTGTATCTTAATCTCTATCTATTATAACTAATTTTAGGATAAGTAACTCGAAAAATCCACTGATATGAAAAAAAAAAAAAAAAATGAACAAAAAAAAATTATTCTTGTACTTTGAATAATTAATCTAGATTTTTCAAAAATTTGTACAAAATTATAATTTTCAACATTTCCGTTCATTCGTTGATATTATTTGGATATTGGATATTGTCTAATAGAAATTAATCTTAGGGCAATGTTATAGTTTCGAATATTATAGACCTTAAAATAAAATCTTATAGTTATGATAATGACAAAATCGAAAGTAACGGAAGGCGGTATAAAGTAAGTTCCGCATGATCAAATCTGTGAGAATTTACTTTCCAAACAAGCTATCTAAAGTCGATATCAACAATCTTGTGCCACCGCCAGATTCAGATATAGACGTATGAACATATCATAGGTACCTAATAGCTAGGAGTTTTGGGTAGAGAAAATTTACACCTGCAGAGTTCTTACCACGTCGCGGACAGAGTCATCAAACTGCATTCGTTATCGACTCTAACGATAGGCTCTGACTTTAGATTGTAGAAGTCTTTCAAGTTTCAAGACTTGATTATAAATCTTCATTTTCCATTAAAACTGTAAATTATGCAACGTAATTAACGCGTTAAATAATTAAAACCGGTTATCATATATATATTTACTCGAAGAAAACCTTATGTATATCTCGTGAGAAAATAGAGACGAAGAAGTAAAAAAAAAAAAAAAAATTAGGAAGAAAATTCATCTTACCGAGAAAAATAAAATCTAAAAGTAGCTGAAAATACTTTGGAAAACGTGAATTATCGTCTTATTCGATCTTAGCTCTTAGCTCTTCGCTATCGTTGTATAATAATTATTCAAACCCCATGCAGCTATAGGTGTCATTAAACTTTCGATAATAATCGAATATCTAATTCTGTCCCTCCGGCGGTGAATTCAAAACTTAATGTATTTTTCAATTCAATTATTAACTATATTATACGCTAACTTCGTCATATTATATATATTACCTATGTTTAAATTTTCTCTCGACTCGCATTATATTCGACTTTCATTTATCGCAAGAACTGAATGTAAAAAAAATAGATTAGTTTGTCCGTAAGATCGTTGATTGATATCGAAAATTCATACAACGAAATAGTAGGTAATCGCTTTCTCTCTAACCGCGCAATTTAATTAAATTATATATCTTATAGTAAATGAAATACATTATAGGGTCTTTTTCTTCAATTTTCTTTATCAAGCACCTGTGTTACCATTATCACAAAGCTTTTAAACTTTGTACCTATTACATTACATTTATATGACGTACATAAGATATTTATTTTATTAATTATCAAATCGTATTTCCTACTTGAAGATCGCACTTGCTGATCATTTTTAAACCGATAATTATCACAATCAGTTCGTCATATCAAACCGATAAAAATTTTTTGACACGTGCTATGATGTCTTTGAATTGAAAATTCATTTTCATCGACAAATAAAATTAATTTATTATTATAATTGCATCACTTTCGTAGAAAAAAAAATATACATATAGATTCTTTTTTTTTTTTTTTTTTTTTTTTTTATTATTATTATTTTCACTCACCCTTTCCTCATTTCGCAAGACGCACGTACATAGACTAGGTGTAGGTACTACTGCGTTTTACTTACTTTACAAGTCGGCTGATAGTTAGATAGGTATATACCCTTGGCAAAAGCGCAACATTTTTACCTGACCTCGTACTCGCATTGGTCAGACAACCTCAAGGTGATTACTAAAGCAAAAGCTCTGCACTCACGCGGCGATAATGATTCATTTATTATTAAACTTAAAGTGTTGTTCAAAGCGTATGTAAAGAAAGAAAAGGTTGATTTGCTAATTATTTGTCGGTTTACTCAGACCCATATATAACATGTTAATTAATTAAAAACCGGACTTTCAATAAAAATTTCCGTGATTATAAAACCGACGAAAAAAAAAACATTCCCCCCCCCCCCCCCCCCCCCCCCCCGATTCAAATTGTTATTTCAATCCGTTGAAATTAACCTCGTGATGTTTTTTTTTCTTTTTCGCATATCTACACACGACAAGCCATATAATAGCTTTGGCTTTATTTGGCAAGTTGAAAATTAGTAGCCGGGTTCTGTTTATAAGACCAGAATAAAATTATAGACACGGTGAATCCCTTTTTTATTCGTTTTTTTTTACACACAACATCATTTATAAACAGGTGATTATCTATTATACACGTGGGTACCCACTAGCAGTCACCTTTAGGCAATCAAAGCATGTATGTACCCTATATACGTATGTTGCTCATGCATCGTATAATTTTACGCTTATCGCGGTCCTCGCTTTATTTCCATTCGCTTTGTCCTTATCTTTACGGTTTTGCTAAAGCGTATTCTCAACGTAGTATTATAGTAGTTTAAATAATTATAGATAATATATAATTATATATTTTAACCATACAATTTCATTGAATATACATAAATATAGGTAAATTCAGTCACGGAGTTATATTTTTCTCTCTAAAACCAGTATGAAAATTTTTAATTTATTATAGGTATTCGTATTATAGCTAGGTATAGAAAAATTAAAATATCACAACAACATGATTTTCGATACTGCGATTTAATTTAATCACATCTTCGTAATACCTACAGTCTTCACGGCGCGGGCGCAGTTATTAAGTTTCGTGAATTATATTTGACATTCAGAGAAGTGATATTAAAAAAAAAAAAAAAAAAAAAGATATGAAAGAAAATTATTCCATCTTCACGATATGTATAAACGTTTCAAAGTAAAGTCGTTGACCTACGGTCTCTATGATCGAGTGCAAATCGATCGATCGTGTATAGTTCAACGCGAGAATTGTGACCTATTCGATGGATTTTATTTTTTTATGGAATCATTGTTCTATGTCCTCATTCAACGCTGAATTCGGAGTCATTTTATATTTAGGGTCAACGCGCACTATGCCGAAGCGAGGCGAAACGAAGTTTCATTAACATGCTTTTCTTATGTTTTTCTTTTTTTTTTTTTTTTTATGGAAGTATGCACCCATACACTCCTGAAAAAGCATGTTAATGAAACTTCGTTTCGCTTCGCTTCAAAATAGTCCGCGTTGACTCTATTACTCCATTTACAAACGCGACTGATCAATTTCCTTACTTTTTATTACGCTAAAAATCTGTGCACTTTTTTTTTTTTTTTTTTTTTTTTTTTTTTTTTTGTGCACCAATTTCGACCATGAATTTACTTGCGTAAACAGGAAAACATACCTGTAATTCTATACCTTTATGCTTCCAAGAACATCGGCGACAGGTTGTCCTCGAGGTAAAGAATGAGATCGCTGAGGATTCTCCTCAAGGAGTTTTAGCAATGGTGATCAATGAATAATAATAATATGATTCACTATATTCTAGGTCAAAGAAACAAGTTCTTATAATTTCATCGCGATTATTTTACATGTGGGAAATCTCCACCTGCTATACGTATAGGTTCATATGTAACCTATACCTTAGGTTTATGCCCAAATAAATATAGTATACCATAAATCGTTAAACGAATATGAATCGCGGGGTCAGTGAGGAGCCAGCCCTGCGTATACCTATACCTACATAAAGACGAAGAAGAACTGAAACCTGAGAACCGTGAGCAAAACTACATATATATATAGCTAGACCGTCAATTTAGCAGAAGCCTTCTTTATATTCGCCAGTTTCTTATTATTTTTTTTCCTTCTTTCTCCTCTTTTTTTTTTTTTCAATTTTCCTTTTTAGCCTCAAATCAAACGCCCCTGAAATAGATGTGCGTGTCGATGCGTAAGGTTAAGGCTGGACTAGGTTCATACACCCGTCTCATTCCTATAACTTCTAAAATACAAGCTTACGTCACTATACCTCATATGGATCAATACCTACCTAGGCAGGGTTAAAAATTGTCATGTTTCACCCCATTCATATGCATTATGTATACGTGATATTTTTTTTATAAAATTATTGGATTTTTTTTTTCTTTTTTTTTTTTTTTGTACTTTCCAGATTCATTTTTTCTCTATATTTATTTTTTCCTTTTTTTTCTTTGTGGCTCCTGATTGCAGATTATTTAATTAGCGATTATTCAATCGATCGAACTAAATAATCATTATAAAATAATATCTTTATTTTTTCTTATTATACCTATATCGATAGATTACAGAGCTGGAATAACCCCGAACACATAGTGGACAGTTTTTAAATGAAACAATCGGATCTAGTCGCTTGATCGTTTCTATATATAATAACGATTATAGCGGTATCAATTTATTTGAATCTTGACGCACGCACAGATTGCAACATCAATCACAATCGTTATTAAGATTCTTTTTTTCATTCGTCTATCAACGATAAAAAAAAAAAAAAAAAAATTTCTAGAAATTGAAAGATTTCTAAGATAAATGCAACGTTTATAATTATCATTTATCCTATGATACATGTATTGAAATTTATTCATTTTCAATAATATTATTGCGATGATTATATGCGATTTTCAAAATTCTACAATATATAAGTCAGTCATCTTTAATCGCGATTATTTTCTCATATTTATATTCTCGTCGCAAAGTTTTATATGCATCTATATAATATCTACCCTACATGCCATAGTCGTCAAGCTGTGTATGCAACTCCTTTAGAGGCACCTGATTGCTCTCAATTCTCAATCTCTGCTCACATCCGGCCCAGATTTACTATGTGCTTGTCGTCAATTGCGTAACTCACGTCAGTCTTCTTTCGCCTCGTTCGATGCTTTTGGATTTACGTCAAATGAATATATATATATAATGTGTCGTAGATTTTATCGGTCGTTTAACGAGTTTGAATATACATCAAGATTTTATCGTTCATATCATGTACCTCTTCGGAAAACTAATGGATGAGCTGTACCTAATTAAGATGAAAATATCGTCACGCATGATGAGAATATTGAATCAATTAATCATGATCATGATCATCGAATTGTTTTACTCTATAATTAAGATGCAGATATAGCACGATTAATATAGTAATGGCAATTACCTATAGGGAACAAGATTTGTTTTTATTGTCATAGAGAAGCTAGTTACTAACGGCGCATCGACCTAGTTTAAGTACTCGTATAATGTAATGTATGTATACCGAGGTATTGAACCGTGATCATTAATAATTAATCAAACAATCAAAAATTATAACCAATAATAATTATATTAAAAAGTTTTTAATTTTAATTTTTTTTTTTTTTTTTTCATCTTTTATGAAATGTATATCGCAATCACAATTTGCAAAGCTATAAAAGGTAACGAACACTAAATTAGACGTAAGTACCTTGTCCTCGCGAGTGATGAAACACTTGAAAAAAAGAAACCGAACGTGAACCCAGTTATTTATTCTTAAATATTTACACATTTTTACATTTTGTAATATGCGGAATGCTGTATTACAATTTTTTTTTTTCATAATTAGGTGAATATTTATGGATTAAATATATGGAATCGAATTAAGTAAGATAAAATTTGAAATTTAATTGATTCACATAATTTATAACACAATTTAAAACCCGAAACCTGTTAGAGCGAGAAATCTCGTTTGTTGTTGCAACCATCCTTAAATGGTATCAGAAACCATGCAGTCTCGGGATGTGCATAATTTCAATTGCGCAATATATACCTACCTGTTACTGTATATACGCAGTTCGTATGAAAATTAGCAATACTTAACTTAACTTTCGCGGATGAAATTCAGTCCGTCCGTAATATGTTTATATATTATATATATATATATATATGCAATTGAATCATCATAATCATTTATACCATATAGTGTATAGGTACGTTGATTATTCGACGAACTTATTAGTCGTCATATTATAAACGAAAATATTTTTCAAACTATCATTATCGTAATTATATTAAACGAAAAAGTTGTCTCGATACAGTTGTGCGTCTAGCTGCATTATCATAATTATGATTATTATAATTATTGTTCAGCTACGTCAGTATATACGAGGTTAACAATACTTGCAATAATAATATATCTCTTATATATATTTACAAACATATTATCATTTAATATATCTTAAGTTTGAGTAATATTATAAACCTGCATACCATACCTGCGCATGCATATATATATTTTTTTCACAAAGTGGAAAAACAAATCGTCTATATTTACTTAAATATTTTCGTTGTTCAGTCAATGTTTTTTTTTTTTTTTTTTTTTCTTTTTTTTTTCTTTTACACCTTTGTCAAGTCGTACCTACCCACCCATCAAGTATGCAATATACCCAAGTGCATTATTCTCTTGCAATATATCAGCTGCGTAGCCATATAATACGAAGGGCACTATCAAAATTGCATTAATGCGTATTCAGCTCGACTATACTTGCGTCCTTCGTTGAAAATAGCTTGCGTCAGATTCTTTTATGCCACTTTCCGGTACACTGTTAGCTATTTCCGGTAACTAAAACCAATCGACCCTGCAGTCGCAGCGTAATAGCTTATGCGTTTTATTGTTGGGTTTCAACAAAGACGTTTTCAGTTTTAATTTTTTCTCCTTTTTCTTTTTCCTTTTTTTCCTTTTTTTCCTTTTCTCTCTTCTATTTACTATGGGCCGCGTATCAAGTATTTTCTTCTTCGAAAATGAAATAAAAAAAAAAAAAAAAAAAAACTATATACGAAAATTTTCAATCACGACATTGAATTGAATTGAGATGAAAAATTCTCCGATACGTATACGCGAGCCTCGAGAGTTACTGATATTATTTTCGTAAATTTTCAGGGTTACCTTGGCACGAATCGTTTACCTGATTTAAAAATATTCTTGACAGATATTCATGATCTCTATATGTAAAACTACCTATTTCAACAGCAGCAGGCAGTAGCAGCATAGAAGCATAGGAGCATAGGAGCATAAAGTAACAGCAATAGCAATAGCAATAGCAGTTCACATATTATTATGAGCGCGTTATAGTCTGCTGCGAACTACTCGATCGGTATAAAAGCCACGCGTTTACGCAAGCATTTCCTCGTGGTCAGGATTTACGCACGTGATATTTAAATGACGCTTAGGTGTAGTATACCTATTTCTTTTTTTATTTTTATTTTTATTTTTCTTTTTTTTTTTCTTTTCTGTCATCTCTATTTACGGTATAAACGTAAATATATTCTATCAATCGTATATTGGAACGTGGGATTTAACGCGTTATTAAAACCTCAGTTTTATAACTATTCGCCTGATTAATGATGAATGATGATCTCATAATAATCTAACACATCATCATCATCATTTATTATTATTATTATTATTTCGATCATCTGTCAAATATGAAATTTTACCTCCTCTCATACGTCATTCTTCTTCGCAGAATCATCGCCACTATTATACCTATGTATTGTATAGCTTTGATACTGGCCATAAATTAAAGTGAACTTTTTTTTTTTTTTTTTTAATCGCAAAATTTCAGTCGCCTTTTCCCACTCGGTTAAATATTGGACTGAAATAACGTTCTCTCCAGATACTCCAATTGAAATCTTTTGTAAATCCCTAACCGTGGAGCTATTTTTGAAAAATCGAGTAAACGTACATCTAATTAGGCTTGAAAAATGTATGAAAAAAAAAAAAGAAAAAAATTTATTTCATTTTAGTTTTAGCCATGCTTTTAGGCAAATTGGAGTCAGCTAATATTCTCTAAGCACGTATCTCACAGTGGTAATTGTGAAAGAAAAAAAAAAAAAAAAAAAACTATATTCGTTTGCCAATGTGAAGTAGATTAAGTTTTTCCTTATTACGCGACAAAATTGCGGTTTTTATTATCGCTTTATTCGCATGGTGTAGTAATAATGTAAAGTTCTGTCTTCGCAACGTATATATAGATGAATGAAAAGAATAAAAAAAATTAATTACGTCACTTGAATTCAAGATAGAGAAGTGCAATTTGAAGTTAAACCTTAGGTAGTACTACTCTATATTCTGCGTATATGAAGCATTTCCGTGCGGTTATAATAATTTCTGCATGAAAATTGCACGTCAGTATATTGAGGTGAATCAGACTTCATTCATTGAGCTAAACTCGCGAGAAGTTATTATTATGTAATTACATGGGACATATAACCCACGTGAATTTTCTTCTCCATTAAGTTACACAACCCAACCGACATACCAAATTGACCACATCCTTATTTCAACATTCTCCAACTCGCAAGGAAGTATCAAAAAACATATTTTCTTAATAACCACATAGATATAGAAACAACTGATGCAATTATCAAGGGGTCCAAGCAGAAAAATGTTTACCCCTGTCGGTATTTAAGAATATAGTATACCTATACAAATTTTTGAGACAACCTGTTAAAGCGAAAAAAATAAATAAATTTGCTTCCGTATCGCGAAGTAATTATATGATCGTCATAGTTTCACCTCTATAGCTACGTAACAGTAAATCAAAAACGATTTATCTACACTCAAGCTAGAGTTATTGTTACAACGTATAAGTAACAATTTTAGTTCACTTATACCCTAGGTATCGTGTTATTATAACGGAGCGATAATCATATATAGTCAGAAGTAAATTGGACGGAATTACGCAAGTAACGTATATACGTATTACCACCTGTAACAACGTTTACGACCACGTCGACGAACAAATTAAATGTCTAGATTGAGAAGGATTCTCATTTTTTTTTTTATTTTTTATTTTTTTTATTGCCCTCGTTCGGTTTCATAATATTTCATTATAAAAGAAGAAGAAGAAGAAGAAGAAGAAGAACGTGTATAAAATAAAAAATAATAAACAAATTTGATCAGTTCAATCAACATCGTTATTATAACTAAGTGTGAAAATTAAATTAGTTCGTTATCAAGTGATGTTGACTTAAAAGCTAAGCTCAAATTAACTTAAGCTTAATCAAATCTACGTGTTGAAGTGAGCGAGTGAGTGTAAAGTTCAAAGTCATTTTCTTCTTTACCATTGAATCATCGTTTCTCATTAATTTACCGGCTTATTAACGATCGGTTAGTTAACCTGTCGGTAAATGCTAACCGATGATCGATTGAGCAGAAATCGAAAATGTAGTTGCTTATCTCTTACCGACTGCAACAGCCTAGGTACTTTTATTTACTTTTAGATGGCGTTTAATTCTCGCTTTTCATTATGAATCATACTATTTTATAATTAATACTAATGCGCGATATGCGAACTTCTATGAATTGAATAAATACTCTATCAAACTATCATATCACATTATCGGGTGTCGATTACGATTAAGAAGAAAGAACACGAGCCTTGTATCTGATTCTTCCTAATCCTAAGAATTACACGAACAACTAATTCCTAGTTTCCTTATGCCCACCCTACACCCTTTTTGCGATTTATCTTAATGATACAAATAAACAATATAAATCGGTATGACATCGAAGTATTCAAAAATCGTTTATGACTAAAGTCTAAATCAATAAAACAAAAACAAAAAAAAAAAAAACAGATGACACTATATTATATGTATATACGATATCGCTAATTTGTTAATCACTGCGAAATACATAAAGAGAAAACTATTAAATTAGCATTCATCTCGTATCGGATATGAGTAATATGTTAATCAAGAATCACTCGTAGAAGTTATAGTAATAGTCTATTTGTCGTCTAAAATTTAAATGACTATAAATTATAGCGATATATCTATATATATCAGGTCAAGTTGTTAGTCAGGCGAATATGTAGCATATTAAAATTAATATGACGATATTATATATAAAAGAAGGTTCCAATACATCGAACTTTCATATATATGTATATATATATATCGCGTCACTAATGCCATAAGGTCGTAAGCGCCAAAAAATTTTTTTTTTTGCGGATATGCCCAAACGATGTTATATGGCACGAAAAAGATTTTGCCACCAAAAACACGAAAATTTTTATTTTGGCACTTACGACCTTATGGTATTAGTGACGCGATATATTTAACGAAGTTGGATAAATAAAAATAAAAATGAAAAATTGATGAATTTAATTTGTCGTAGTTAATATTAATTAATAACCGTCGGGTAATATTTGAACGTTGCGAATCACGAATAATATTTGAGGCACAATTTTTTAACGACCAATTTATATCAATCTTTTTATAATTATTATTCTCCACAATTAATATAGTACCTTTTAGATAAAAATTCTAGATTGATGTATACCCCTGTTTGTACAGTTTTGTAGTATAATATGTATAGCGAGCTTAGAAAGCCGGCTATTACCCCTTTACGATAGGTTAGTGACATCGCAGGCTCGGTATTAAACCGAGCAACGATTTTTTCGCGATAAGAGTTTAGCAAACAATAGAACGAAGCACGGTTCCGCAATTTATATCTCGAAGGATTTTATCCTCAAATTTTTTTTTCCCCCTTTTTTTTTTTTTTTAATTTAATTTTCGTTTTTTCGTTGTCTATTTTCTATACTCTTACGTAACACGCCCGGAGAAGTTCGGAGAAGTTACGAATCGTACCGGACGAATGATAAATCATCGATGTTTCTTTTTTCTATTTATGCTTATTGCCCGATGCTGAATCATTTTTTATTTTTTCTTTTTTTTTTTTCAATCAGTTATGGGTTAATAAAGAAATGAGAATTTATAGCCGATACCTGAAAATCGTTAAAAGTTTATAAGCAAGCCGCGTTTTATCCATTCCACGTCTTTTGTTCAAGGACGAATATTATCGTGATGTAAATCATCAGAAAAAATATGGGATTTTTTTTTTTTTTTTTCTTCTTCTATATTTAAACGTGACTTGTAGTAGGTACGCAAAATTTTCATATAATACAAATAACTTATAAAGACGATATTTTAGTCAGTAGATAGGCACGAGTAGAACATGCAGTTGTCTAGAGGTAAGATAAATTTGAAAAAAAAAGGAAAAAAAAAAGAAAAATCACTTCGTCATCGGTTATAACTACGTCGTGTGTAATTTCCTGAGAATAGAGAATTGAGTAAATAGAGCCGAGAGGTATATATAAGTACACGTAAGAATAAACTCAGATAATATAAACCCGTCATCGCATAATCATAATCATCATATTTGATGACATTTACTTTTTTTTTTTTTTTTTTTTTCTATACTGCATTATTTTTATCTAAGAAGATATCTTGAATTTTAGCAAAGATAACACCTTACATATGCCTACGTATGTAACGTACGTACACATCATATACGATAAGGCGAATTAAAATTCTGCGCACCGATTCCTATATGGCTGAATTACCTGTCAAATAATTATTACCCGCGTGTGTGAAGGAAAAAAAAAAAAAAGAAACGAGAAAAATAAAATAGAAAAAAATAAAAAGTGACTATAAATTAGTCAAAAGTATGATTTCAATCTACATAATAGACGCCGGAGTATCGAATATGTCTACATTGATCAGAAAAATTGCCGCCTAATCCATATCCAATCTATTGAACTTATCGATTCGATGGAGATTAATGCGAGGATCAACTTCTCAAATGTATAGCTTTGTGTTTGTGAAATCGAGTCAATCTTATCGGTATAGTACTGTCGTGATGAGATTCGTGTATGGGTATATAATATACGCGTACGAAGGTGTATGAGCATGGAATATAACGCTATACGAAATGAGAGAAAAAAAAAAGGGAAAATAAGAACGACATAATAATTTATTTATGTGAAATAAATATAGGTATATAGCTTTATTTTATCATTCCAGAGATATAAGTATAGGTATAGGGATATAGTGAGTATTTCTGAAACATAATTTTATCGGTTGGAAAAACCGTTTGGAGTAAAAATTTTCCAATACCCTTCGAATTTCGATCGCGGATATATAGGTATAGAATTTAATCCATGAGTTTGACATTTCGATTAATGATAATCAAACGGTAATCTATCAATATAAAATCGTGTTTAATGCTCTCATGACGCGGCAATATAAATATATATCCAACGTGCCATAAAACACTTATATGGATCGTGAGAGACACGCGACATTTCAATATCGAATTTTGAAAGTTTTATTCCTCTATAATATATAATACCTATGAACATGAAATTTCGGATGAATAATTTTGCGGAGACTTGTAATTAACTGCAGGATTTAAAATACGTATATTACGGAAACAGCGAACTGAGATAAAGTGTGAAAAAAGAAAAAAAAAAAAAAAAAAAAAAAAAAAAACGGCAAAAATGAATCCTGTTCAATTTGAGATATGCGTAGAAAACTTTTCCCGGTATATTTGCATCAACTTCATCTATGACGCGCGGTATAAATAGTGACTAACGAATATCGTCAGCTCGATTTAAAACACTCGACGATAATAGAACTAGACTTTTACCCAAATCACTCGACACTAGTCGCGCTGCGTACGTATTGGCAAATCCTAGCTGTTACAAAATACTCTTGAAAATTTTCTCAAAATATGAATTACGAAAATTGATTAAATTTGTCCAAAGGTTTTTCCCGTTGTTAATAATATAGCAATGAAAATTTTCTGTATTAAATCTCTGCCGTCATATTTCCCATCGTAGATGTATAATAATCAATTGTACAAACAAACATATGGGATCAGCTTGCAGATGCATGCGGCATAACGGAATCACGTGATTTATAAATTTCATCCGAAACGAATTTGCGTTCTAAATTTTGACGAACGTCACACCGACAATATTCAATCTATCAGTTTAGTCTTAATAACGACGAATGTCAAATCATTCTTCGAGCCAAAATCCATTGACGTATGTATGCACCAACCGTGCTTTCTATCTTGTAGTATATCATTTTATATACCTATGTACTTATAAATATTTCACCATACGTATATAATATATAAACTATACACAACAAGAAGCGAAAATTTTTGGCACAATGATTGTTCTGAAAATATCTCTCATGTACCATACTTTATTTTAGTCCATCCCTAATGCACCTGTGGTTAACAACAAATAATATAGTATTATATATATATATCTACATTACCGAATTATACCTTAATCCATATCGTATTATCATTTTTCTATGAATAATACAGGTACACTTATTATATATATATATATATATATATTTATAGGATTTAATAGTTCGTTTAGCTTCTACATATATATCTATAATTTATTATATTATATACTACCTACGTAATCCAGATTGCATAATTTGTTTGCGTTACTAGTCACGACCGTTTCGTGTCTTGAAGTGTTAATCTACGCTAGTGACACTCCCCTGGAATGGCTGCACCAAATTTTTATTAGAAATATCGACAATCGCAATAGCTATACTTTATCAAATTATATTATCAAAGCGTATAATGAGTCCTTCGATGTATATGTATGTTTTTTTTTTTTTTTTTTTTTTTTTTTTCACATTTGAACAATTTTAATTGCCGCGCACAGAGTTATCCAACTACGCGAATATAAACTCGTATACTTGTAGTACAATTTTATTATTAACTTATAGACAGATGAATAAGAATTATTGGGAACAGGTTCAACGATGCTCTGGTATACACAATTTAACATTTTTTATTCAATGTGACTCAGAAATTTTTCTTACGAATTATTTCAACGTGATATAATTGAAATGGCGGTAATAAAATTAGCTGAAAATAAATTGCGGTAACAGATTAGCCGTTGATTGAAGCATTGATAAAAAAAAAAGACGATAATATAATTGAATGGGTTTAAGATTCTATGAGTTTTACACGCTTGCTACAACTTCATTGAAAAATAGAATCTTGGTTAATTTTAGTCCTTGGCTAATAATAATATTATACTGTGTCAACTTTAGTTTGCTGTAAGTATAGCAGATGATCGTAAGTGTCACCGTTGTGAAAGGTTGATTTCGGGATATCGTTATAAAGTCCTGAGAAGAAAAAATAAATAAATTAAATTAAATTAAATAATATTATACAAATTTCATCCAAACATTATATCGGAAATCAAATTTACTTGCGATCGAAACTCGTATAATTTTCATGAATTTTTTCGATCACCTATATATATATCGCCTAATGTATAAGTACATAACAATAAATACATACGGAGTAAAAATAATAACGTTTAATAGTTTCTAAATTATATAATTATTCCAATCCATTTATAAATATATGTGAAAATAATAAACTATAAAAATTCGCCCATTCACATTGAAATGACTTTCTCTCGGTTGAAATCAAGGACCGTGTATATATATATATATAGTATGGAATGTTAATGTAATTAATGAAAATTATATTTCAACCTTTATTAACGTTATTCGTACATTTAATGTGAAATAATTGCTTGAACTTATATATTTAAATAGACGTTAACATTTTTTCTACACATTTCATATATCTATAGCTGAAAAACTATATCAATAAGTTATTTGCTCTCTGTTCTATCTTTATACACCGTCAATTTTATTAACGTATACACGCATGTGCCTAAAAAATTTACCGAAATGATTTGCAGAATATATCTGTTCTAAAATTCTAATACTAAATGAGAACATCGTAGGTGTAAATGTGTATGTATATTATATATATATATATATATAGTTATTCGAAAACGTTCAGTAACCCGACGTCACCTTCGAATAAAACCCACGAGGAGTAGGTATTGCGCAATATTAGTCAAACGTTGCACGTGCTATCAACGACTTGTCGTAGTGACGATTGTGCGAGAAGCACGTGAACGTACATAGTACGAGTGAAAAAAACCGCGAACCACCAACCGCAAACGATTATTTTCTACGTATTTTCTTCGCACTCTTCTCAGGCCTGCGTCTCTTTTCGCGGTATTTATGCAATAGCTTTTTAAAGTCTTACCTCTATACTTTTCGTCTATCAAATTTGCCAATGAAATAAAACGACTTTTAAAACTGTCTTCTCGCCTCCGGACTTACGGCTATATACATCTCGACTCGATAAAAGTCTCGTAATTCCTTTATTGGTTAATAAGAACGTGTCACGGCCTCGGCAATCATAGACACGCAAACACGAGACGTAAAAAGAAAAAAAAAAAAAAAAAAAATTGTTAGAGGAAGACAAACGGCGGCCTTAGTTCGTCTATGGGTCATTTTAATCTAGCCTCATAGTCGAGGAGTGGCATTCCTGCGGTGCAGAGGCCCATTATCCCACCCATAAACTCTCTATATCGTATATGCACGTACGTGTATCACGATCTTACAAAGACTAATCGTAAATGCGATAAATTGTTTTCGTAGATAATTTAATCAGCTAAATAGTGAGTCCTTTGCTCTGTTAAGCTCAAGTTACATGTGTACGTTGCAGGTTCACTTCAAAGTTCGGATTACAGTTCAGCGACTTGCGGTTTAAATTAATCATCTGAAAAAAAAAAAAAAAAAAAAAACTATCCGGTATTTCAATGTCGTTGAATTTTTTTATAAATTATGAAAAAGAAAAAAAACAGTTATACATATTTCGTACATATAAATGCGTAACGGAGTCATTCACATAAGTTTATAATATATTATACCGGTGAATAATTTCAGTAGTCGTAGAAAAAAAAAACAGAAGAAAAAAAAAAAATACTTCCGCTGCGTCGTCAGCGTATTATATATATAATATGAATACACATATTCGTCGTTACCTGATGCGTTTTAGAAATTCTTTTTACTTCTTAGTTAACTATTTTAATTTTTTTTTTTTTTTTTTTCAATTATTATTATAACTAAGTTACCCTGTCAGCTTAACTATAATATAGTATTCCTGTATCAAATATCAGATGACGAAAAATTCTTTCATATCTACTATTCGTATATATATTAACACATATATATTTATTCGAACCATATATATATATATATATATATATATATAAATATATATTCCGCATCTATAACGAAGTAGTTTTTTCCTGGTACAATTTCTTGTTATAGTATCTATACATTAATACACGCATGTGAACCGTGTATGAAAGTCACTTGTAAATCACGTGACCCAATACATACTGACGGATGATTAGGAATTGAATAAGGAAACCACAGCGTTGTAATGAATCAAAAGTTCCTAATAGCTATTTAAACACGTTTGAATTAACCATTTGTAATATATGCATTCATGTGTCGTGTATATATACATATATATATATATATATGTATATATATGTATATAATACAAGAAGCACGTGTATACGTATACTTTAAACGTGTCGTCTATATACACACGTTTAAATTTTAAATATATGTATATATAGCGCCTCGAACCAAGGTCTATAAGCCTCGAGGAATCGTGACTATAACAAGGCAGTAACAGGTGCGGTAATAGAAATTAACGAAAAATTGGAATTCTCAGGGGATTCACAGAAAAAAAAAAAAAAAAAAAAATTGTGAAATTTAGATACTTAAATTGGATTTATTTATCACCAATGTAAATATTATAAAATATCATATTATACTCTATACCTATATATATATATATACACACGTTATGAGTCAATATAACAATGAAATATATCACGTGCGCACGAAGTTTATACTATACATGATGCATTAGAGTGGGGTAATCTTGTAATAAAGTCGAATTAATCATTCATCTATTTATTTAATTTCTTTCAAAATAATTTCAAAGTGAATACAATTTTTCCTTAACAGAATACAATACATATAGTTATATTAATACTAATCTAAACCTACAGCTACGTCATATATTATATATAAAAAAAAAAAAAAAAAAAAAGAGTAAGAAATGGTATTGAGTGGACTTTACACATTGTGACTATACTTATTACAGAATATTGCCTGATTTAGCGCCGGGTTATAATTCTAAGAAGCTTGCAACACGTTTCGTAACACTCTTATTACCAACGGTTGATTTAAGTTATGTGATTTGTGAGGTCGTGTAAATATTTGATCTCACGTACTCTTTTTATACGTGATATTATATATATATAAGTAGTCTTTGTCCTCGTATACGCCCCGTTTTATATAATTATCGCATTTGTTTAATGTAATGTTAAGTCATGAAATAATAATTGCAAAAAAAAAAAATTTTGAACAAAAAAAAAAAAAAAGACAAAAAACAATTTATAACATCTCGTCAAAATTTTACGCCTCAAATTCTCTCTGCGTACGTTTCAATCAGTCTGTATAGTCATTCCCGATAACAGCAAAAGTAGACATTTTGATATCTGTATAGGCTGTATAGCATACGATTATTTAAATTTCTAACGATATAAGTCTTATGCTATTTTATATACTACTAGTCGTCGCTACTGACTACCGACTTGTGTCACGCGTGACGTAAGAATTTTGCTATCTATTCCCGCAACCGCGCGTATACCCTGTGCGAAGAGGCGTGTCACGCATATATGTGTGTTTAATACATCGACACAATGTAACAAACACAGACGCATGCATTAGCGTAGAAATCGGAGGCTCGTGCTAGCTTAGCGAATATTTGGCATCTTATTGAACGGCTATCGTGACTTGTATGAGATGGAAACTTTGCAGATATCAGCTGTTGTGTAAAGAAGAGTGTAGGTATTGGACCGAGAGTGGGAGTGGGAGTCAATAAGGACGGCTGTACCCCACCACCGAGTATGCAGCGTCTATTATCAGCACATACGTGCGTAAATTTGCCGCTCTTGCCTCTCTCTCTCTCACTCTCTCTCTCTCCCCTCTCTTTCTTTCTCTCTCTCCTCTATGGCCAATGCATTTAACAAACGTATAAAGATCGCGCTCTCATTCGTGGTGGGGTACAGTCATAGAACAAGTTTGTATATATAGAACGTCGTCGATACGATTTCGGTTAGTTCATAGTAGTGAATAATATGAAAGTATAAATTTTAGCCGACAGGTGTCGCCGTTCTTATTTTAATATAGCAGATACCAAACGTGAGATATATAAGTCGATGCGCAATTGGTCCAAGTACTAATCCCCGTCGTTTATATATCAGTGATTAGAATAAACGTGCTTTTATTTTAGAAGAAAAAGAAGAAGAAGAAAAATAATAATAATTTGTGTAAACCACGTAATTGTGTGATAGTCTAGTAAAATACGCGAGAGTTTTATTATCCCAAATTCGACGGTTTTTGAAGTGAAAAATTTTACAACAGCCGGTCCTGCGATAAATACAAAGTTAGAGGAACTTTTTTTTTCACGCTTACGAGCTACCCAGCTAGTCTCACTACGTATTTCGTGGGGAAACCGATTCAGTGTAATACGAGCAGTCGTTCGTGACTGGTTACTGAGAGTTACTCAGAGGTGGATTTTGATCACCGTTTAGTCAGGGACTGTACCTGCGTACGACGACTCGTTCTGTGCCATGAGTAGTGCGACAGCCAACGGCGGGAACAGAGACCGAAATGGCCACGTGCTGGTTTGGGAGCAATCAGGTCTTGAGGAGGCAGATAGACCTCCGCAAAAGCAAGCAGGTAGGAAATATGTATAACAAAAGACACTCATAATCGAGTTCAATTTATTTAAATATTATTACGATTAGCGAGTCCCTCTGTACTTACTACGACCTTGGAAATATTTAATGGCGTTCCTCAAAATCTCGAGATAGATTCTTTCAACGCCGCAAGTATGGAATAATAACTTATCAACTAATAGGTATACGAGGCGAATTCACGTGCTACCACACACACGCTGATGCTTAAACCATTATTATCTACTTATCGTATATATATCGTATCGAGCCCAATCTATATGAACGACGGGCAATGATAGATGATAACCAAGATTAGATGAGAGTAGCGGAGGAATTTTTGTTTAGTCATTATTTTATTTTTAATTATATTAAATTTCGGTTATAATAATGATTTTGTTAACCGTTCTCAAATAATCGAAGATTATTATTATTACTTATTCATATTTTCATCTATATTATTATTATTATTATTTAACAAGGTTGCCCCTCCAATACAGTACTATACTTAATCGTCATTCCATTTTTCTCGCTAACTCTCTCAATATAATGTGCGGCTATTTCTACAGCGCACCGGCACGCCACGTGCTAACCGGCTGGCGGTCAACACGATCTTTAACGAAACATAACGAATTCAACCGAGTCCGGTAGTATCTAGATTCGTTATGACTCATACTTAAAACGCAACTCTAAACGCGTTTTCATCGTAAAAAAATATACTTTTTTGGTATACTGTTCGAAACTTACGAACCTCGAACTGAAATCTTTTACCTTTTTCTTTTTTTTTTTTTTTTCGCATTTTTCCTTATTTTTCATAGAAGAATACAATATACTAGTTTACTACATAATAGGGTCTTCGCACAATAGACCGGTTGCGATATTTATGCAATACATTTAGCACTTGGTGTCGCCACCGATCTTTATGGTGCGGAAAGAAATAAACCATTGCGAAATTTCAATCTTTTTTTTTTTCTATTGAGAGCCAAGTTATCATTGACACACTATACAATCAGTCTGGATCTTTAGATCTATAAGATATTATCTAATGTCAGAGGAGTTTAAAATTCGACGTTAGTATTATCTAGGTCGACTCATATTTTATGACAATGCATTAATGACGAACTTCGAATAATCATCAGAGATTTCTCGTTCATTTATGACGCAAATGGAAGAACCGATTTCTTATCGTTTGCGGGGATTGAATATTTTTTTTCCGAATTGTATTCGTCGAGCGGAAATTGCCAGACTCGCTTCCTCGCACTTTCAGGAAACTAGATTTTTATCATATTTTTATTACTACTAATTACAATGAGTTTTAACAGGAAGTTGGACGAATATAATTCGCAATGAACTTCCGGTAGTTCTATAGTAAACTCAGTTGTCGCAAATTACAGGAATATAAAACGCGGGTATAGTTCGAGGTCTCGATTTTTAGTTTCAAATAATCTAAAAAAAAACAAAAAAAAAAAAAGAATTTAGTATCTTTTTTCGTTTTTTTTTTTTCTCTTTTTATCCCAGAGCGATCAGATTTATGTAAGTTGATAATATTTCCCGAACTATTTTCACCATTTATAACATTTCCGGTATTTAGTCCAGTCGGAATGTACATAAGGTCTATTCTTGAATATGTCCGAGTCGCCAATTTTTTTACAGCTTCATTGGATACCCAAGAACATATCCTGAAAAACTCGGTGTATGGTAGGTCCGGGTTTGGAAAATAAAAAATTATTAACAATTGAAAATGCTTGATTTTGACGCAATCTTTTTATTTATCAAGTTTAGAGAAAAAAGTTTCAGACAAAAATTGTAGATCTCACTATTCTCTACAAAATCGGTCCTATCAAAAAATCACGTAGCGTTGATGGTTTGGCTGTAAATTGCAACGGAAGACTAAGCGCCGCCAAAACTCGGTTATTTTGTTTATTGCATGCAGCTCATTGGATTACCGACGCTCACCATTGGAACTTCTCGTCAATGCAGAACCATCTTTTCCTAAGAAAAGCGCGTAAAGTTTTCCCGGCTATGTCATATAGTTTAGCAACAATGAATTTTCGCCTGAAATCCGCCCTTCCCCTATAACTTCTAGCCGAATGACCCGACAGAGTGCAACAAAAATGGTAGTGGTACGTTTTACCACGTTCTTTCGGGATCCGATGAGAAAAAATTTTTTTTTCTGCAAAAAAGGCCGTTAAAAAAGAAATAAAATTTTTGCTTATAAACAAATGGTAATATCTTCGTCAATTTTCAAGTTACCGGAAACATTCTTCAATCATCTGATAGGTCTTCTTGCGACGCTTTTTTTGAAAAAAAAATCATCTCTTAATCTTTATTAGAACCGGAGATACAGAGAGGTTCACCTATTAAGGGAGATAATCTAATTGTTAACTAAGCGGTGCGACGTCGAACTCGATTGGCCGAGTCGCTCCCCACCGCGCGGCCCGGCGGGACTCGCTCGGCGAACGGTGCGATGTAATCCGCGCCGATCTATTGAACCAGTCGTTGCAATGAGATGAATGATTCGGGAAATATGAGACAAATTGCATATCATACTCGAATGTCTCCAAAATACGCACAAACTTTAATCATTCTAAAATGTTAATTAGATTAACAATTATGAATTAATAAGTGAACCTCTCTGTATCTCCGGTTCTAATAAAGATTAAGAGATGATTTTTTTTTCAAAAAAAGCGTCGCAAGAAGACCTATCAGATGATTGAAGAATGTTTCCGGTAACTTGAAAATTAACGAAGATATTACCATTTGTTTATAAGCGAAAATTTTATTTCTTTTTTAACGGCCTTTTTTGCAGAAAAAAAAAAATTTTCTCATCGGATCCCGAAAGAACGTGGTAAAACGTACCACTACCATTTTTGTTGCACTCTGTCGGGTCATTCGGCTAGAAGTTATAGGGGAAGGGCGGATTTCAGGCGAAAATTCATTGTTGCTAAACTATATGATATAGCCGGGAAAACTTTACGCGCTTTTCTTAGGAAAAGATGGTTCTGCATTGACGAGAAGTTCCAATAGTGAGCGTCGGTAATCCAATGAGCTGCATGCAATAAACAAAATAACCGAGTTTTGGCTGCGCTTAGTCTTCCGTTGCAATTTACAGCCAAACCATCAACGCTACGTGATTTTTTGATAGGACCGATTTTGTAGAGAATAGTGAGATCTACAATTTTTGTCTGAAACTTTTTTCTCTAAACTTGATAAATAAAAAGATTGCGTCAAAATCAAGCATTTTCAATTGTTAATAATTTTTTATTTTCCAAACCCGGACCTACCATACACCGAGTTTTTCAGGATATGTTCTTGGGTATCCAATGAAGCTGTAAAAAAATTGGCGACTCGGACATATTCAAGAATAGAACTAGGCGAAATTTCTGTACATTCCGACTGGACTAATTACATATTATTATACACCGTTGATCGTAATTCAATGGTATATCTGATTAGTCGAAATGTAAAAACTAATTAATGACTAGCACTAGCCAATAAAAAAACAGGGCAAAGCGACGTAATTATGGAATTCCCTTGACTCAGTTTTTAACGAGTACATAGTAGTATTAATGGTACGACGCCAAAGTCGATTTTACACACATCATTAAATCAAATTTCACATTAGGAATTCCGATTTCATTTCATTTTATTTTATTCTATTCTATTCTTATTTTTAATTTCATTTATTTTCAATTCTCTTTTATAATATCACACTTCCGTATAGATACTGAAAAGGTTGCGAATAATAATCGCCGCGAACAACACTGCATATGCATTTAAAATTCAGCGTTGTGAAAACACAGTACCTTCGTACATTGACGTCAGTATAGTCTTGCTACTATCAGACTTTTACGTTCATCATATACTACTTAGTTTGGCATTGCAATTAACGTACAAGAAAATTAAAATTTTTTTTTTTTTTTTTTTTTACGCGATCGATTGTAATATTTCCAAAATTTGCACCTATGTGATTAAACAAATATTCAGATAGACTTTCGTATTTTTTTTTTTTTTTTTTTTTTTTTTTTCATTAGATTTCTTTTCAAACATATCAATTCTTGATCTCTTCGTGTACATCTCTTATTTTTAAACAATCGTATACTTTATATGCATATTGATATATATCGACAGCCTAATAACATAGTCACGTAAGCGCCAAAAAAAAAATTTTTCGCAAACTGACAGACGTTTCTCCAAAAAAATTTTGGCGTCTATTAGAAATTGTTTGAA
This sequence comes from Tenthredo mesomela, assembly GCA_943736025.1. Lineage (NCBI taxonomy): Eukaryota > Metazoa > Arthropoda > Insecta > Hymenoptera > Tenthredinidae > Tenthredo > Tenthredo mesomela. The sequence continues at coordinate 27,785,022 of OX031017.1, forward strand.
AAATAGGCCATTTTTGGCGCTTACGGGATTATGTTATTAAGCTGTCGATATATATACAGCTGTTCTGTTCCTAGTGTGCATTTGCCGCGCAATGGCTTAGTTAGCCATGACCAGACGACTCACTGGCCTCCGGCCAATAAACGTATCAACCGACCTTCATTTACATCTATTATTATTATTATCATTATTATTGATAATTTTGTTTTTATATTTATTAATTTGAATAACTTTGATGATCAAAGATATACGATTTTTAAATATATGTAATACTTATGTATACATGGATACGACGACGACTATTATCTTGATATTTTAATACCGTAAATCGTCTTCAATTCTATATATAAATTTTACGATTCAAGTACTTTGAGGTTTTTGTTTTTCGCCTATTCAATTTGTTTTTTTTTTTTTTTTTTTATGTAGTACAGTACACTCTATATGTATACGTATCTATCCTTCTGAATCTTGTATTTATTAATTTCTGAACTATTAAAGTCTTGCTCGTTATAAGTTAAATCCAAATGTTCGTACATCATATATTCATATTGTATCTAATTCTACGTTCGATTTTTTTCAACCACACTGGTCATTGACGGGAATGATGTACTATTAATACTCATCGTTAAATTCGGTTAAAATTTCATCGAAAAGTAGCTTGACAAGAAAACCCTACAACCGGTTATCGCAACCTTTATTTAACTATGTCGTGTTAATATCTGCATATCGTGTCCCTCCGTCCTTGCAGCAGCTATCTAAAATCCAATAAAAACTTGACGAAAATTCGATTCCGAATTTCAACGGTTTTTTTTTTTTTTTTTTTTTTTTTTTTTTTTTCTTCAATACTTTGTAAATTGTTTTTATCATTTATTTCAACGAATCTTATCGCATATAATGTTTATCTGACCATTTTTTTTTTTTTCTTTTTCCATAATTTTATTGCTAAATGTTCTCAACTTTTAATTTATATATTATATACTTTGTTTTTTTTTTTTTATATATATATAAAATTTTTTTTTCTATCGAATATAACTTTTTTTTCTTCCATAAAATTCTGATAATTCCATAAAATTCCAATATTAACGCCTTTAATTATCAAAAATTCATTACAGTTGATAACCACTGATCCTACCAACGTCATGTTTGCCTCTTCGGTTCAGATAATTACCTGTTGTGCAATCTCTCTTTCCGTTGTGTTTGTATATTAAGCCAAACCATGGAAAACATAGTCGAAGTTTTGTTTCCTTGATTTTTCATTGTTTTATTAGTATAGATTTAATGTTATAGAAAATAATTTCACGACAATTAAAAATCAGACTTTTAGTCATTTTGAAATAATTTTCGAAATTGATGAACCAAATTTATTTCATTTTATTTGATTTCTTTCTTATTTTTATTTTTCTTTTTTTCTTTCATTCGATCACTCGGAATAATTATATAGTACAGTTAATTTTTGTGCAATTATTATGAGGAAGAAAGAATAATATAATTCTTCACTCCGAGGGCATCAAATGTTAATAGCCTTCCTTTCGCAGCAGAGAAAAATGATGACCTTGCGTATTTTTTTTTTTTTTTCTCTTTTCTTCGTTTCTTTTAATACTCTCGTGCAGCTAAAAATAGTAGAAGAATTATAATAGCTGATGGCGAATCAGGATCAGGACTCAGGACTCAGGACTCGATTGACTCGATTGACTCGATCCTAAACCACGGCGAAAGTTTTAATTATAGCCACTGGCAGAGCAACATTCCTTTCAACTCGTTATTGTCTTATTTTAATTATTTTTTATTTTTTTCATTAATTTTTTTCTTTTTATTTTCACAATTATATTTCGCCAACTTGATTCGGGTTTCATTATTATCAATATTATTATTATTATTATTATTATTATTATTATTATTATTCATATAGTATTATAGAGACTTGCTCTGCATTCACATATTATTATATATATCTTATCAATACATACTATGTAGACGTGTATATATATATAGTTTCGATATATTCATTCGAATACATATTTCAAATAGTATTATTCTACACCTTTATATTATTATTCATATTCACAATAATGTTGTATAAATATTCTACAGACGACAATATCTATAGAATTTACAACACTTATAATATACGAACTGGAATAATCCTACACGACGAGGTGCAATTAAACTCATTTATTCCAGTGTGTATGGATAGTACACACCTATATGCACACGTATTATCATTGTTAAACAATAATTGAAGCAATTGCACTAGCTTCGTGCGTGCAGCAATTTTTTTTAGCCTTTTTTCTTTAATTCTTTTTAAGCTAATTAAATAGGCGGTATGGGTTTTAATTGATTTTTAAAAATTGGAAATATAATTCAATCCGTAAGAGAAATAAAACCTACGCGTTTTCACCTGAACTCTACGTCATTAATGATTTTCACCTTTCATTTTGTTGAATTCAATTGACTAATTATAAATTTATAAATTATACATCGTTGATTGATTTACAATTGGTTAATTTTACCTGGTGACGTTCCTCTTAAATGTATGACAAACACTATAGTTGGGAATGAATAATGGCTCTATTCACTCAAGCTTGAAATGGGAATCATTTTTATCTAGATATAGATATCCGCGGGAATATTATATAATAGACTCATCTATTGTATCTGTATTATGTATATATATATATGTATGTATGATGGTTTATTGAGTTTTATCATGAATTAAATCAAATGGAATATACGTATTGAGAACGAAAGACACACGCTTATCGCCTTAACCGTCCTCATATTTTTATCGATCCTGTTTGCAATATTATATGTACTCTGTTTCATTCAGCGATAATATCATCTTGCTTTTATATATCAACCATGTAGTATAAGAGACCTACAATCAAAGCTCACGACACTACCTACTACACGACTTTACTCCGCAACCTCAGTCTTGTACTCCGAAAAATTTATAATTCGTACGATTACAAAGCTGTATTATATTATGATACAAAACATCCGAAATTTGTTCATTGTCAATTAAATTTAAAGCATATAGAATCGAAGAGAAAAAAAAAAAAAATTTTTTGCTAAACGAATTTATTGTTACCACTCTTCTGTATATTTGTATACTTATTCACTGATGTGGAAAATATTGTGTCTGTGTAAACAGAATATTGTATACTATGTCATAATGTGACATCGATCTCTATGTAGATCGTTTAATCATGTCTCAATCGTAAATATTTGATTATTTCATGAAATTGGATACGATGAGATAATCTATTTACGAGAAATGTGTATAGAAATCGAGATTCTGTCGAACAGATAATTTTATTTTGAAATTATTCATATTTTTTTTTTTTTTTTCCGGCAATAACTTAATAGCTTTTAATAACTGAATAATTTTCCTCATAGTACCTATATTTGTATATTTTAATAGGTCAACCCACAGTGCAGTATAAATTGTATGAATGATCAAAGATTAAAATAAATACTAGATCATTTCTATTAAAAAAAATTAACGTGGGTACAACATATTAAATATTTATATCCATGAAGTCTGGCGACCGTTTCTACATCCAATAACGACAATACTATTTTTAGCAAGATTATTTAGATACCAATAAATTATCCAGATTATCAAATCGACTGGCATATGTTTTCATAAATTCAAATATCATAGAGCTAGCAATTATTATCAAAATTTATAATAATAATTAACCGATTTTTAAATAACGACAGAATGTTAGAAGACATCAAATTTACAACAGAAGGCATTTTATCTCTAGCTCTTCTCCAACGGATCAGAAGGTCAAGTCTGTCCTATGGTTCTGTTACAGTTGAGAAGAGATCTAGATGTTCAATACTGTGTTGACTTGATTTTTATTATTTAATAATATCATCTTCTCATGTATTTTTATATTTTACATGATATGAAATGAACACTGTATTAAGTAATCACTAATCAGCTACCAGATTATTAATGTTTATGTTAAATTTTGTTCCAGCTATGGTGGGGTCACGTCACATAGTTACATTCATGCTCTTCCTTGGTATGGCGAATGCTTATGTTATGAGGACAAACATGTCTGTAGCCATAGTAGCTATGGTCAATCATTCTGCACTGGGCGTTGATGAGAGTGTTACAAGTGTTGCAGACGAATGTGGGAACGCCGAAACAAACACCACTAGCGTAAGTTGAATTTTTCTTAATATCATGGAAAAAAAAAAAAAATTAGTATATCTAGTTATTTGACACTAAATACAACAGTAGCCTTTAATCATTAATCCTTGAACTCGATTATCAGTTAGTCTAGAAAGATAAAAATTGAATCTTTCCAATTGCTGCAGGCTTTCAATATCAAGCAATTTACTTACCTAGATGATGATATAATCTTATCTCAAACGATTCTCTATTCATTTTTACATATTTTTACATATCGGGGTTCAATATTCTTGTAGTATAAAATAATTTCAATTTTAGACTACATCTGATGGTGAATTTGTCTGGGAAACAACCCTGCAAGGGTACATCCTCAGCTCATTCTTCTATGGCTATGTGCTGACCCAAATTCCCTTTGGTATTCTTGCCAAAAAATTCGGAGCTAAATACTTTCTCGGAGTTGGTATGTTGATCAACTCAGTATTTGGTTTACTAGTACCGGTAGCTGCCCGATCCAGTTTCTGGTGGTTGATTGTCGTCCGTTTCATTCAGGGTCTTGGAGAGGTAAGTGAAAATTGAACAAAATTATTGGGGTTCGATGCAAGTGGAAGGAATGCATGAATTAGATTCTCAATTATGTTAAGCAGTCGTAGTTAAATATTTGAAGTTTTAAAACTGTAATCAACTTTGCCCAAGCATTAAACTTGGTCTGTTTACTTTTTTTCGAGGCTGTGCAAAAAAAAAAAAAAAAAAAAAAAAGAAGAGATTTAAAACTTTCAAAAAGTTAATTTATGTTCCTATCATTGAATTCGTACAATAGTTCATAAATAATGAAAAATTTATTTGCTTAATTTTTGTGCGACATTATAAATCACGAGCGTAGAAGAGCACAGCTTACAGCAATTTTGATAACGCAAATATAAGTATTTTTAATACCCAAGTGTGAGAAATTTAAAAAAATTATTACTATATAGTTTTGTAATTATTCTTGATGATTGTAATTAATCAATATTGGTAATGTCTACTCGGCAAGTTCAACTACTGATACTCAGACTTGTTGTAAAATAACAGTTTAATTTATCATAAAAGAAAGAAAAAAAAAGAAAATATAAAATTCTACTGCTGCACAGCGTTGAAGATAAAAATATATTCATATTATTTAGCAAAAAAAAAGATGATCAAATTTTCTCTTCTATCTAAAAATGATCGTTTTTATTTCTCACAGTAGTAATTTCTATTAGAATATCATTACCTGATAAAGATACCGGCCACTAAGCTCTTTGCAAGGTATTGTATAAAGGCAATTAGCAATTATTATCAAAGAGCATAGGATTAAAGAAATCAATCAAATAAATACCCGTTCAATTTTTCTTACGTGATTACACTCGTACACTCTACGGCCCTAGCTGCTTGTTCCTTTATCAGTTGGCTCTGTCCAGAGGATATACCGACTAATCAATACACAATTAGGCAGTAGCGATAGAATAAAGGATAAATACTTGTTGAGTGTGAACGCATTTTGACACTTCGGGTATATTTCCTCCCCCTAGGAATGGATTATCCCTATTACAGGGTCCTATCGTGCCTTGCACGCACGCAATGCTGGCCAAGTGGATTCCACCGAATGAACGTAGCAGGATGGGGGCTTTCGTCTATGCCGGTAAGCTCGTTCGGCTCAATTTCCACTAATGTACCGGAGGTTCGCCCGACGGTTCCTTTTCTATCTGAGGATGGAACAGAGTTTATACAGTCCAATATAATGCTGGTCAACTGAATACAATATTCACATTTCATTTCACCAAATAAACACCTATTTCAATTCCATTCATCAATTTTTCACCGCAATATTTTCTTCGCCATATAAATTAATAATTATTTCCTTTTTTCATACAACTAGGAGCCCAGTTTGGAACCGTTGTCTCTATGCCGCTGAGCGGTCTACTATCTGAATATGGATGGGACGGAGGTTGGCCATCGATATTTTACGTATTTGGAATAATTGGTGCTCTTTGGAGTGTTGCCTTCATGATCTGGGTGCACGAGGATCCGGAACAACATCCAAGTATCGCTGAGGATGAAAAGAAATACATTCTTAGTTCACTCTGGGGAGCTGCGGGATCTTCCGTAAGAATTAAATACAACAATTGATCGTATCTATCAAATATTGACAAATGATTTACCTCTTCGTCACAAATTAATATTATTTACAGTCTCCACCTGTACCCTGGAAGGCTATTCTCACCTCGCTTCCATTCTGGGCTATCCTCATTGCTCACATGGGTCAGAATTACGGCTACGAAACGCTTATGACAGAATTGCCGACATTCATGAAGCAGATTCTTCACTTTGACATAAAATCGGTAAGAGTAGTTCTCCGCTGTATAAACTAGAGTGAATAATTTTCTTATAAAATACATCAATTTTAAAACGCTTGAATTACTCGTTTCAGAATGGTACTGTATCAGCACTTCCTTACCTTGCCATGTGGGTATTCTCCATGCTGATATCACACGTTGCCGACTACATGATATCAAACGAATACTTCACTCATGGAGTAACACGTAAAATTTTAAACAGTATCGGTCAATTTGGTCCAGCAATTGCTTTGATTATTGCCTCTTATACCGGCTGTAACCGATGGCTCACTGTGGCACTTCTGACCATTGGTGTGGGATTGAATGGTGGTATCTATTCTGGTTTCAAAGTCAACCATCTGGATATATCGCCAAGATTTGCCGGAATTCTAATGTCCTTTACAAATTGTCTTGCAAATTTGGCAGGACTATTAGCCCCTATTACAGCGGGCTATATTATTGAGGGAAAGGTAATATTCCCTCTTTGTTCTTGTTTCTCCATTTATTTTTACATTCAGTTTCATAAATGAACTTCAATTAACTAATATTTCATTGCCCTCTCGCTTTCAGCCAACAATAGCGCAGTGGAGAATTGTCTTTATGATTGCTGCAGCAGTTTACTTGGTTTGCGGAGCTTTCTATTTGATGTTTGCATCTGGCAGAAGACAAGCGTGGGATAATCCCGAAAAAGACGTTGTTAAATCAGGGAAAAAAGATGTCGAAGGAGCCCAGGCTCTAAACGAAACTCAACACTGACCCATCATTAATTTTGATGTTGGTTTTAAGAGCCCTGCTCCTTGATGAGTTTTAAATTACCCCTGGTTTCTATATTCATTCCCTCCATACTGTTACGGAAAGTAAATCGATCAACCGATCATTATGGTGCGTCTAGGTCAATTAAAATGTAAAATGAAATGAAAAGTGAAGAGGAGAGGAGAGAAGAGAAGAGAAGAGAAGAGAAGAGAAGAGAAGAGAAGAGAAGAGAAGAGAAAAGGAAAAAAACAAAAACAAAAAAACAAAAAAGAAGTAGAGTTATTATAGAACGTGCGACGTAACATGAGTGGGGCTTAGTCTTCCCTGTATTTATAAATGCAAAACTTTTTTTTTATGCCAATTCGATGGAGTTGGTATTTATTACACGATATAGTAGTGATCGTCGTGACTGTGTGTTAGAGATAAAAGAGAACGATAGAAATAAAGGAGAGAATGAAAGAGATAGAGCGAAAGAAAGAGAGAAAGAAAGAAAGAGCATGTTTCCTAGATGGACACATTATATATATATATATAATGCAAACATATGTATGTATATTATACATATAGTCAAGCTATTTAATTTAGCTTCCATACGTGTTTTATCGTATGTTTTATAAATTATTGTTCATATACTTCACCGAGTTTATTGGGTATAAAAATTGTGAATTATTAGGATTATCATTAATTGAAGTACTCAGTGCCATAATATTTATTTATTCTTTTTTTTTTTTTCCTCTATTCTTAATTGTATACTTATTTTCGTATTACGAATAATAATTTGTACAGTAGCGCTGATTAATTAATAGTGCTGCTTCATATCATATCATATCATGAAAAAAATTGGCAACTTTATTATTTACATTTGTTTTTTTTTTTTTTTTTTGTTCATTTGCTAAACCATTTTTGAAAACTTATCTTTAACTCTACAAATAAATTTTTATCATAGTAGTTGTAATGTGTTGTTTGTTTCTTATTTTCTATATATAGTTATCATACGTGAAGAAAGTTTACATAGATTCTTGGCTGTTAATTATTTAGCAATTATTATTGTAACATTTTTTCTAAATATTTTTTTTCAATCACCACGCCGTAGTAACGCTTCACAAATCAAACCTCGATCTTATTTACAATATTTGTTAATTTATTAAAATCAATAACTGGTCAATTTATTGCATTGAGTACTTCATTCGTGAAACGTACAACTTTCATAAATAATCGTCATTCAACATTGTCTAAAGAGCACAAAATAAGGAATATCTTTATTCATTGAGATAGAGAAGCAACATTGACAATAGTTTAGTGTCGGAAAATATTAATTTTTCAACAAGATTGATGATATAAATTTGTTAATGCTGTTCCAAAGAATTCACTTCTTCAACTGTGACATAATATATAATGTAATTGCAGTTGATTTATTCTGGTAAAATTATTGATGATACATAAAACACGGTGGAAGTTATTTGGCAGATATACATATGGTTTTTTTTTTTCTATTATTATTATTAATACTACTACTACTACTATTGATTTTTTGATCTTTTTTTTTTTTTGTATCAAAGTTAAGGCGTTCTGTTTTTTTTTTTTTTTTTTTTAATCTTGGCACAAGGCTACCATTTGTGGCCGGTTGTTTAAAAATATAATCAGAATTTGACTAAAAGAAAAAAAAAAAAGAGTGTATTCTAACGAGAAATGTGTTGTGATCGAATATATACGATGTAAAGTTCTATTCAGTGATATAAAAAAATATTCACTGGTTTGATAAAAAAAAAAAGAAAAAAAAAAAAACGACAAATAAGGTCTTGTTCAGAATGAATGACTATGCTAGTCTATCAATTTCTAATTTGAGATGATGAAATTCTAAGAAATATTTTTGAATGTTTACAAAGTAAACTCTGATCATTTTTTGTATTTTATACATACAGAAAAAATTCTGGATGAAGAATAAAAAAAAAAAAAGAATTTAGAGGGAAAGAAACAATCTGACATTGTCGATATAATTTTTTATTAGATCTTTAATTAAAGAGAAAAGTCGTTCACATTCATAATAAATACAAGTTGGACAGTTGAAGCTGTACAAATACTTAAAAGTATCCAAACGGTTTCTTATATAATGTTGATTTTGTAAACGCTGAATTTTCAGATTTTTAGTTATACAACAAAGTTTTGGTATTACCAATTGAATTACATCCGACGTCTAGGAAGCAGTATTAGTGTAGAACGCCGCATGTTCGCCACCCCTTCTATTATTTTTATTCTTATTGCCAATCATTATGATTTTTTTTTTTATTATTTTTTTATTTTTATTTTGTAATGTATAAGAAAATCATTTCACTACAATAGTTTTGTTAATTGTAAACGAACTATTGAAAATAATCTATCTAATTTATTTATTCACTTGAAAGTCACCATTAATTAAATACATACCCTATATACTATTAATTCAAACATATTTATTATTATCAATGTTGACACTTGAAATTTTGTCATTTATAGTACATAATATAATACATAACTAGAACTTGTAAGTGAATAAATATGTTTCGAATATCACAGCTTCGCGAATAACACAAGCTGTTCGAACGAATAAGCCAATCTCTAAATTTTCCGTACACCATAAAGAAAGAAAAAAAAAAAAAAAGGAATGAAAAGAAAGAAAAAAAAATGTATATTTGGTTTATACATAGTGTAGATATTTACATGTAGGATTGTGATAAGTTAGATTTTAGGTAACATATACTTATAACTATTTATACTTATGAAAAATAATTACCTCCGTTGTACTAAAGAGATTTTTTATAAAAAAGAAGAAGAAGAAAGAAAAAAAAAAAAAAAAAAATGAAAAAAAACAAACTAAACAGAATGGTGTCAATGATGAAGGATGCATTTTTGAATGGAATAAGATTTCGTCAACTATGTAGTTAAATAAACTATACAACAGATTACATAATGCGATTATTTTTATACGATTCGCCGTAAATACGATTCATCATCGTATAAGGGTTTGCGAATAGAAAATCTTGGGGTAAATAGAGAATATATATATTTTATAAATATTTGAATATATTTCATGATGTATATATATGTATGTATCGTGAATACGAATTTATACGTCGTGACTATTATAAGTCTACATATGTCTTTCACCTTGACGACTCCGGGATTAGGAAATTTCGACCCCCTTTACCACAGAGATTGATCACGTTCCTGTCAAATATGGCTGTACAAACATTATATTTGGAAATGAATATTTCAATTGTACGTGTTCTTTATCTTGTAAACTTACGTCTAATTTATTCAATATACTATAATGTAACAATTTGTATATATTTGAATGCAGTTATCAATGACGATCTAATCTAACAAACAACAAAATTTATTAACTATTACAACTTTTCACCTTTGGGGGAAAAAAAAAAGTATGTAGAAACAAAGTCTTACAGACTGCAACGAAAAACTGTGCAGCTACTACTACTAGTTTATGAATTGAACAGATATTTCTGTTACAAACAATCGATTATATACAATAATTGGTAGCAAAACTTTACTTGTTAACGAGGGTCTAGTATGTAATAAACTATTGAATTGTTACTCATATTTATAAACATCATCCATGTTACAGGATTTTTAACAAGTGCACTTTTTTTGCTAATACTAATTTATACAAATTATTGATGAACATGGTTGGATAAACTGAAATAAAATTTGTCACTACCCAGTAATGAAAAAACGTTGAATATACCCTGTTTAATCTATGCCTGAATTATATTGTAACTGGTCAAAGATCACACTATTCTGGTCATCAATAAATAAAAAGTCATGTTGTGAATTCTTATTTTACATACATAAAGGAAAAGGACAATCAATCAATCGTTTAATCAGTACGCCTTGGATAGTGCAACCCACGTTTCATTTTGCGCTCTTTTTATTTCGGTGGATTTCTACCAGACGAGGGTGACAAATGGTAAGTCGGCATCTCGCGGCTGAATCTATGAATGACTTTCCACCCGCATGCCAGCCTTGTATCTCGAGTTGCATGCGATGAGGCGTACAGATCTCCGCGGCTAAAGTAGTTCGCTGAATCGACCCCGACATTGCGATACCATTTGTCACCCCGTGACGCGACATGCCAGACAAGGGGTACTGACCTAGGGTAGAGGCACCTGTCGTGGGATCAATGACCTAGGCCTTCGTGGTGTCGAAGAGATCGCACGGGGGATTGTGTTAACGATATATGAATGTGGCAACCATCTCAATCGAAATATTACCAACGCATACAAGTTGTTCCGAAATATATAATGTACTCATTGGCGTGAAAAGATTTCTCTGGTCTGATTTATTGAGTAATTTAGTGAATGATAGCGATATTTCAACATCCGTCGTTCTGTTACAGTTCAATATAATACTATTAGAGTCCTAATATTTCCGTGCGATAAAGATTCTGTTCAAATTGCAACGAACAAGTGTTTGTTGAATGCAGTATTTTTGTGAAATTATTTCTATCAACTAGTATATTATTGTAGTACGAGTATGATATATATTATGTTAACTTATATGCCGGCAAGCAAAGAAAGAGACTCGATTAATTGCGATGGGTACCTACATGTTCATTATGAGGAAGCACTTATAAATTGTACATCGATTTGACAATGAGTAGTATTGTATCGATACTGTAGCAATAAATTCCCATATATATATATATATACACCAATAATCAATTGTTTCGTTATTTTCCACTTTTCCCTTCCTACGGCATTTTTCTATGGACAAGCGATAGGTAAAACAGCGTGGTACGACGTACAGGAGAAAGCAGAAATTGGAATTCATGCATTTTCACTAACTTAAAAATTTGCGACGGTCTCCTTGGGTCGGACGTTCTATTAATACCAGAAGCATTTTTCAACTTAAAATTTTTCAAACTCTAAATGTAGCTTGTATAATAAACTATATGGGGACGTGCATGAAGCAGCGTATGCATGCCTATATCAATACACTACTGCGTCCCCCCTCCAAAAATTTCAGAACACCTCCTCGGGTCAGATGTTCTCCTGATACCAGAAGTATTTTGTGAGTTAAATTTTCAAAAATGTCCAAATCGCTAGTATACCTAAGATACATAGGGACGTGCATGAAGCAGCGTATGCATGCCTATATCAATACACTACCCTTTTTCCCCCTCCGAAAATTTCAGCACACCTCCTCGGGTCAGATGTTCTCCTGATACCAGGAGTATTTTGCGAGTTAAATTTTCAAAAATGTCCAAATCGCTAGTATACCTAAGCTACATAGGGACGTGCATGAAGCAGCGTATGCATGCCTATATCAATACACTACTGCGTCCCCCCTCCAAAAATTTCAGAACACCTCCTCGGGTCAGATGTTCTCCTGATACCAGGAGTATTTTGCGAGTTAAATTTTCAAAAATGTCCAAATCGCTAGTATACCTAAGATACATAGGGACGTGCATGAAGCAGCGTATGCATGCCTATATCAATACACTACCCTTTTTCCCCCTCCGAAAATTTCAGCACACCTCCTCGGGTCAGATGTTCTCCTGATACCAGAAGTATTTTGTGAGTTAAATTTTCAAAAATGTCCAAATCGCTAGTATACCTAAGATACATAGGGACGTGCATGAAGCAGCGTATGCATGCCTATATCAATACACTACCCTTTTTCCCCCTCCGAAAATTTCAGCACACCTCCTCGGGTCAGATGTTCTCCTGATACCAGGAGTATTTTGCGAGTTAAATTTTCAAAAATGTCCAAATCGCTAGTATACCTAAGATACATAGGGACGTGCATGAAGCAGCGTATGCATGCCTATATCAATACACTACTGCGTCCCCCCTCCAAAAATTTCAGAACACCTCCTCGGGTCAGATGTTCTCCTGATACCAGAAGTATTTTGTGAGTTAAATTTTCAAAAATGTCCAAATCGCTAGTATACCTAAGATACATAGGGACGTGCATGAAGCAGCGTATGCATGCCTATATCAATACACTACCCTTTTTCCCCCTCCGAAAATTTCAGCACACCTCCTCGGGTCAGATGTTCTCCTGATACCAGGAGTATTTTGCGAGTTAAATTTTCAAAAATGTCCAAATCGCTAGTATACCTAAGCTACATAGGGACGTGCATGAAGCAGCGTATGCATGCCTATATCAATACACTACTGCGTCCCCCCTCCAAAAATTTCAGAACACCTCCTCGGGTCAGATGTTCTCCTGATACCAGGAGTATTTTGCGAGTTAAATTTTCAAAAATGTCCAAATCGCTAGTATACCTAAGCTACATAGGGACGTGCATGAAGCAGCGTATGCATGCCTATATCAATACACTACTGCGTCCCCCCTCCAAAAATTTCAGAACACCTCCTCGGGTCAGATGTTCTCCTGATACCAGGAGTATTTTGCGAGTTAAATTTTCAAAAATGTCCAAATCGCTAGTATACCTAAGATACATAGGGACGTGCATGAAGCAGCGTATGCATGCCTATATCAATACACTACCCTTTTTCCCCCTCCGAAAATTTCAGCACACCTCCTCGGGTCAGATGTTCTCCTGATACCAGAAGTATTTTGTGAGTTAAATTTTCAAAAATGTCCAAATCGCTAGTATACCTAAGATACATAGGGACGTGCATGAAGCAGCGTATGCATGCCTATATCAATACACTACCCTTTTTCCCCCTCCGAAAATTTCAGCACACCTCCTCGGGTCAGATGTTCTCCTGATACCAGGAGTATTTTGCGAGTTAAATTTTCAAAAATGTCCAAATCGCTAGTATACCTAAGATACATAGGGACGTGCATGAAGCAGCGTATGCATGCCTATATCAATACACTACTGCGTCCCCCCTCCAAAAATTTCAGAACACCTCCTCGGGTCAGATGTTCTCCTGATACCAGAAGTATTTTGTGAGTTAAATTTTCAAAAATGTCCAAATCGCTAGTATACCTAAGATACATAGGGACGTGCATGAAGCAGCGTATGCATGCCTATATCAATACACTACCCTTTTTCCCCCTCCGAAAATTTCAGCACACCTCCTCGGGTCAGATGTTCTCCTGATACCAGGAGTATTTTGCGAGTTAAATTTTCAAAAATGTCCAAATCGCTAGTATACCTAAGCTACATAGGGACGTGCATGAAGCAGCGTATGCATGCCTATATCAATACACTACTGCGTCCCCCCTCCAAAAATTTCAGAACACCTCCTCGGGTCAGATGTTCTCCTGATACCAGGAGTATTTTGCGAGTTAAATTTTCAAAAATGTCCAAATCGCTAGTATACCTAAGATACATAGGGACGTGCATGAAGCAGCGTATGCATGCCTATATCAATACACTACCCTTTTTCCCCCTCCGAAAATTTCAGCACACCTCCTCGGGTCAGATGTTCTCCTGATACCAGAAGTATTTTGTGAGTTAAATTTTCAAAAATGTCCAAATCGCTAGTATACCTAAGATACATAGGGACGTGCATGAAGCAGCGTATGCATGCCTATATCAATACACTACCCTTTTTCCCCCTCCGAAAATTTCAGCACACCTCCTCGGGTCAGATGTTCTCCTGATACCAGGAGTATTTTGCGAGTTAAATTTTCAAAAATGTCCAAATCGCTAGTATACCTAAGATACATAGGGACGTGCATGAAGCAGCGTATGCATGCCTATATCAATACATTACTGCGTCCCCCCTCCAAAAATTTCAGAACACCTCCTCGGGTCAGATGTTCTCCTGATACCAGGAGTATTTTGCGAGTTAAATTTTCAAAAATGTCCAAATCGCTAGTATACCTAAGCTACATAGGGACGTGCATGAAGCAGCGTATGCATGCCTATATCAATACACTACTGCGTCCCCCCTCCAAAAATTTCAGAACACCTCCTCGGGTCAGATGTTCTCCTGATACCAGGAGTATTTTGCGAGTTAAATTTTCAAAAATGTCCAAATCGCTAGTATACCTAAGATACATAGGGACGTGCATGAAGCAGCGTATGCATGCCTATATCAATACACTACCCTTTTTCCCCCTCCGAAAATTTCAGCACACCTCCTCGGGTCAGATGTTCTCCTGATACCAGAAGTATTTTGTGAGTTAAATTTTCAAAAATGTCCAAATCGCTAGTATACCTAAGATACATAGGGACGTGCATGAAGCAGCGTATGCATGCCTATATCAATACACTACCCTTTTTCCCCCTCCGAAAATTTCAGCACACCTCCTCGGGTCAGATGTTCTCCTGATACCAGGAGTATTTTGCGAGTTAAATTTTCAAAAATGTCCAAATCGCTAGTATACCTAAGATACATAGGGACGTGCATGAAGCAGCGTATGCATGCCTATATCAATACACTACTGCGTCCCCCCTCCAAAAATTTCAGAACACCTCCTCGGGTCAGATGTTCTCCTGATACCAGAAGTATTTTGTGAGTTAAATTTTCAAAAATGTCCAAATCGCTAGTATACCTAAGATACATAGGGACGTGCATGAAGCAGCGTATGCATGCCTATATCAATACACTACCCTTTTTCCCCCTCCGAAAATTTCAGCACACCTCCTCGGGTCAGATGTTCTCCTGATACCAGGAGTATTTTGCGAGTTAAATTTTCAAAAATGTCCAAATCGCTAGTATACCTAAGCTACATAGGGACGTGCATGAAGCAGCGTATGCATGCCTATATCAATACACTACTGCGTCCCCCCTCCAAAAATTTCAGAACACCTCCTCGGGTCAGATGTTCTCCTGATACCAGGAGTATTTTGCGAGTTAAATTTTCAAAAATGTCCAAATCGCTAGTATACCTAAGATACATAGGGACGTGCATGAAGCAGCGTATGCATGCCTATATCAATACACTACCCTTTTTCCCCCTCCGAAAATTTCAGCACACCTCCTCGGGTCAGATGTTCTCCTGATACCAGAAGTATTTTGTGAGTTAAATTTTCAAAAATGTCCAAATCGCTAGTATACCTAAGATACATAGGGACGTGCATGAAGCAGCGTATGCATGCCTATATCAATACACTACCCTTTTTCCCCCTCCGAAAATTTCAGCACACCTCCTCGGGTCAGATGTTCTCCTGATACCAGGAGTATTTTGCGAGTTAAATTTTCAAAAATGTCCAAATCGCTAGTATACCTAAGATACATAGGGACGTGCATGAAGCAGCGTATGCATGCCTATATCAATACACTACTGCGTCCCCCCTCCAAAAATTTCAGAACACCTCCTCGGGTCAGATGTTCTCCTGATACCAGGAGTATTTTGCGAGTTAAATTTTCAAAAATGTCCAAATCGCTAGTATACCTAAGATACATAGGGACGTGCATGAAGCAGCGTATGCATGCCTATATCAATACACTACCCTTTTTCCCCCTCCGAAAATTTCAGCACACCTCCTCGGGTCAGATGTTCTCCTGATACCAGGAGTATTTTGCGAGTTAAATTTTCAAAAATGTCCAAATCGCTAGTATACCTAAGATACATAGGGACGTGCATGAAGCAGCGTATGCATGCCTATATCAATACACTACTGCGTCCCCCCTCCAAAAATTTCAGAACACCTCCTCGGGTCAGATGTTCTCCTGATACCAGGAGTATTTTGCGAGTTAAATTTTCAAAAATGTCCAAATCGCTAGTATACCTAAGATACATAGGGACGTGCATGAAGCAGCGTATGCATGCCTATATCAATACACTACCCTTTTTCCCCCTCCGAAAATTTCAACACACCTCCTCGGGTCAGATGTTCTCCTGATACCGGGAGTATTTTGCGAGTTAAATTTTCAAAAATGTCCAAATCGCTAGTATACCTAAGATACATGTGGACGTGCATGAAGCAGCGTATGCATGCCTATATCAATACACTACTGCGTCCCCCCTCCAAAAATTTCAGAACACCTCCTCGGGTCAGATGTTCTCCTGATACCAGGAGTATTTTGCGAGTTAAATTTTCAAAAATGTCCAAATCGCTAGTATACCTAAGATACATAGGGACGTGCATGAAGCAGCGTATGCATGCCTATATCAATACACTACCCTTTTTCCCCCTCCGAAAATTTCAACACACCTCCTCGGGTCAGATGTTCTCCTGATACCGGGAGTATTTTGCGAGTTAAATTTTCAAAAATGTCCAAATCGCTAGTATACCTAAGATACATAGGGACGTGCATGAAGCAGCGTATGCATGCCTATATCAATACACTACTGCGTCCCCCCTCCAAAAATTTCAGAACACCTCCTCGGGTCAGATGTTCTCCTGATACCAGGAGTATTTTGCGAGTTAAATTTTCAAAAATGTCCAAATCGCTAGTATACCTAAGATACATAGGGACGTGCATGAAGCAGCGTATGCATGCCTATATCAATACACTACTGCGTCCCCCCTCCAAAAATTTCAGAACACCTCCTCGGGTCAGATGTTCTCCTGATACCAGGAGTATTTTGCGAGTTAAATTTTCAAAAATGTCCAAATCGCTAGTATACCTAAGATACATAGGGACGTGCATGAAGCAGCGTATGCATGCCTATATCAATACACTACCCTTTTTCCCCCTCCGAAAATTTCAGCACACCTCCTCGGGTCAGATGTTCTCCTGATACCAGGAGTATTTTGCGAGTTAAATTTTCAAAAATGTCCAAATCGCTAGTATACCTAAGATACATAGGGACGTGCATGAAGCAGCGTATGCATGCCTATATCAATACACTACCCTTTTTCCCCCTCCAAAAATTTCAGCACACCTCCTCGGGTCAGATGTTCTCCTGATACCAGGAGTATTTTGCGAGTTAAATTTTCAAAAATGTCCAAATCGCTAGTATACCTAAGCTACATAGGGACGTGCATGAAGCAGCGTATGCATGCCTATATCAATACACTACCCTTTTTCCCCCTCCGAAAATTTCAGCACACCTCCTCGGGTCAGATGTTCTCCTGATACCAGGAGTATTTTGCGAGTTAAATTTTCAAAAATGTCCAAATCGCTAGTATACCTAAGCTACATAGGGACGTGCATGAAGCAGCGTATGCATGCCTATATCAATACACTACTGCGTCCCCCCTCCAAAAATTTCAGAACACCTCCTCGGGTCAGATGTTCTCCTGATACCAGGAGTATTTTGCGAGTTAAATTTTCAAAAATGTCCAAATCGCTAGTATACCTAAGATACATAGGGACGTGCATGAAGCAGCGTATGCATGCCTATATCAATACACTACCCTTTTCCCCCTCCGAAAATTTCAGCACACCTCCTCGGGTCAGATGTTCTCCTGATACCAGGAGTATTTTTCGACTTAAAATTTTTCAAACTCTAAATGTAGCTAGTATAATAAACTATATGGCGACGTGCATGAAGCAACGCATGCATGCCTATATCGATACACTACTCATTACCCTCTCCAAAAATTTCAGCACACCTCCTCGGGTCAGATGTTCTCCTGATACCAGGAGCATTTTTCGACTCAGATTTCGCCAACTCCGGAAATCGCTAATAATTTAATTATATGAAAACGTGCATGAAGCCTGCCAGTCGTTCGTCTATATAAAAAGGCACCGCTAGCGGTTTGGCAGTCGTTCGTTATGAAAAAAGGCACGCCTACCAGTTTGGTTTTAATTTCCTCTTGGTATCAGAAGAACATCTGACCCGAGAAGGTGTTTTACCATTTTTAGCGGGAAAAAGGGACAATGTACATGCAATTAAATATGCAGTCGCACAGTCATGTAGGAAGAGGACAGTGGAAAATAACGTAGCAATTGATAAATGGTATTACTAGGAATTTATTTTTACAAAATCCATACAATATTATTGGTTTCTTAAAAATAATGATATATCCATTACAACTGATCGAATGTCTTTATATGCTTGCTAGAATACAACTTAGCAATGTCGGAGTATTTCTATTTATAGATGTCTGTCATAGCATATCTTGACAACGCAATCTTCATGCGAACCCCTTGACACCCTTTGACGCCACAAGGCTCACTGACACCACGGTAGACCCCTATCCAGGTCAGTACTCCTCACTATATCAGTGATAGCCACGCAGGTGGCAGCGCTTTCGCTATCTTACGATTAGTGTCGAATTCACAAACTACCTTTGCCGCAAACAGCGGGAAGAAATCAATATGAATTCTATGCGTCGATAAATTTATTATTTATTGCTAATAACTTATTAATAATGTTTCTGGGAGATGTTGAACAATTTTTTATGCAACGTAGTATATACCTGAAAAACATTTTTGGAATGAATACGCAGATGATTTAAAATATTCTCATACCAGGAACTCAGAAACTATATGGGTGAAGAACATTGCGCATTCGAGACGGGAAGGAAACAGATCAAATGGAATAAACTTTATTATTTTACTCGTTCTAGTGAATGATCAACCAATTCAAACAAATTCTACTAAAACTACATACCATAAAATCTGAAATAGGCTATTATTATACAAAAACGCGAAAGTTTCCAATGTGCATTGTATTGAACAGTCAGTTTTCAATACTTACCTACATCTTTATTGTTATAAATATTTTCAACCGACAATATTCAGGTAATACCGTCAATCTAAAAAATTAACTGTTATCTACAAAATAATATTAATGAAATAAAAGTGAGAATAATAATAATATTAAAAAATATTCTAATATCAATTGTATTCTAAGGGCTGAAAGACTGATAGACGATACAGTTAATGAAAAATAAAACTATCAGATGTAGGTATGTAATTGCTCTCTGTGATTCGCAGATAGTGATAGATGCATGTAATATACTATATAATCTTTTATTTATGGTATAATGATAGTGTGATTTACGTATGGCGTGTATCTATGCAAGTGTTAACCGCGATTATACACGATAAAAATTATAATTACAATTAAAATCACGTTCTGATATATGGCACCGGCCATCGCCTCGATCGAACATCAGTTTATAACGAAATCGAGAACACACTCCGCGCACCAGCTATGTCAAAAATTGCTGAAGGAACTTAATGAACAAATGTTCATGTTGCTTCGTCAAAAATTACACATTACACATACATTTATATAATACAATAGAATATGCGTGGGGGATATTCTCCGGCGAAATGATTTATACCCGGGTAAGAGAGCACTCTTTTATAATTAGAAAATTATTGCGAAGACCAGGACTAACAAAGCTGAGACAATATCCTTAGACTGAGCACTTGCCCCACCAGTGGACTCATCACCGAATCGACTTCTGATTTCAGCTGTAGTTGACGGAACCGGAGACATCGTCGAAGATGATGGCTGTATAGTGCGGCCCATGGATCCCATAGAACATACGGTTCCAGTGACAACTTCTTTCACGGATCCGGTTAGAATCCGGAAGTTGAAATCGTTCGGGTCCAACTGAGCGTACATAAACGTCGGCAATCGATCGGACAAGACCCAGATGTTTCCTTGGCGATCAACCTAAGACGAATAAGAAAAATAAAGAGTTCAAAGACCTGAAAGAGAATTGGTCAAACATCATAAAGACGAGGGAAATCTTGGCACTGACCTTAAGATCGTTGGGAAATACCATCGTGACATTGTCCATGTAGACTCGGCCCTGATCTACAATGCGGTATCTACTTCCGGCTTCCCAGCACGCGATTGCGTTTAAATTTGTCAAAGCATAAAATAGGATTCCAGTAGTCGGGTCCAGAAAGCTGACGCTGCTTTGACCTTTAGGTCCTCTAGATCCAAGCATTTTAAACTCGTGAAAATTATCTGAAATTAAATCAATGAGGTAATATCGCCTACATATATCGATACCTTATATACTAAACATATCATGACTATACAGATAGACAAGATGAAAGGTCAACGACTGGCTTATACACTCACCTGCCGATGTTGCGCGTTCGGGATCACGAAGTAGTCGTGTGCTTACAGAAAACTCCATGGTGCTACAGAGCGGATGAAAGTATAGGGTGCTGTAACCATCGGCTGAAGGGGCCAGAGCTAGACCAAAGAGTCCATCGCTCCATTGAAAAGCTATACCAGAGACGTTGAATTCTCCGCTCTTGAAACGAACACATTTATGTCGTTTGATCAATGATTGGATGATTGATCAAATGGCTTTAACGAGTCACAAACAAACTCGGAACAAACTATTTTTGCTTTAAACTGAAGGTACTACCTGCGGATCCGGATGGAAAAAGTGGTGTTTAACAAGCCAAGAGGCATTTCGGCGCCAGGAGTAAACGACTAACCCAGGTCCTCCCAGATCTGCTAGATAACCGAATGAATCCTCACAGGAGGCATCCTCGACAGCAATATTTGCGAAAAGAGAATCTGTGATTCTCTGGTCTTCTGGTATTACATACTTTCGGAGAAGCTTGTCGTTAATTAGATCGTATACGATAAGAGTCGGCGGAGCCTGCTGTTCTGGACTACCGAGTATGTCAGCCAGGCCAGTATCAAGAACCCAAAGACGATTGCAGCGGTCAGCTCGGATGCGGAAGGTTGAAACTACCTCCGGCACTCCGGCTGCACCGTACTGATGCGCATCCCAAGAAGGATACGGATTCAGTAGAGGTGACTCACTCGTATCTGCGAGATGTGACCAAATCATCATCATCATCAGATTTCGTGTGATAATTTATTTGTATAAGAAAAATCAGAGAATCGAATATAAAATTTGTCATTTCAAACTCCTGCACGAAAAAAACAGTGCTGTGGAATTTACTCTACGAGCAGTGAATATATGGACAGCACTTTTTTGCAGTGTAAATTATCACAATTCTAGTATTGGGTACATTGGAGCAAGTGGCATTCAATCTCTATACGAGTGAATGTTACCACAATTGTGATAATTTCTACTGCAAAAAAGTGCTGTCCATATATTTACTGCTCACAGAGTAAATTCGACAGCACTGTTCTTTGCGTGTGTAGCTCTTTATATATCAACGCCTTCTCACCGTTTAAATTTATGTAATTTAGGCTGGCCGCGACGCCGGGTCTCCATCTTGGTACTGTGATGAAGAGCTTATCACCGGCTACTTCGATTCCTAGAGGAAGATTATCCTCGCGATTATACGCGGGAAAAAGTCGGCGTGTTTCATCATTAGGCCAGGCATATTCGAGGAGTTTCCACTGATGAGCTACTCGCAGATTATCGATAGCTCTAACGCTGTGTGCTCTGAGAATAACCAGAAACAACGCTGTGGCAAGAGCACGGCTAAGCCACCCGCTACTCCTCATAGTGGTTGCTGAAATATATTTGCTACTCAGCTATTGCAAGATACCTTTTATTTTGTAAAACTAATTTTTAGATAATTGTGAAATAAATTGACGGTAATAAAATTGAAGAAACGAAATTCTCAGAGGTCCGCATGTTCGCCCCCACGTTTCCTTCGTATATGGGTTCGTCAGTGATCGGAATCGTTCAAAATTCACGGTATATAATCATTAGTGAACGTTTCACTTTGATTAGTTGCGAGTTATATCATTCATTCGTTCAAGGTTTTCAGGAAGTTAATTAGCGATTGTAATTCACGTCCCGGCCTTGATCGAAACCAAGTGCAATATTGATAAAAAAAGAGTGCTGCAGTATAGGTCCGTTGCGTAAGATGTGAGTGTAAATTAAAAACACAAAATCGATTTTTTTTTTTTTTTTTTTTTTTTTTTCAACAAAGCCAAGGATATATCCATAGGAATGTAATCGCCACGGTCACCCGGACTCCTGACTCATTCCATCTCTGCGGCCGGCGTTTGTCACGTTTCTTGATTCTTTGTAAAGCTTTATTGTATATCTATAACCGCTGATGCGTATATATAATATCTTCGCTCGGTAACCCCACGACCACGACAGTTCCAATACGTAATACGGCGAAATGGATGGATGATATACTGTAAATTTAGTGAAATCTCCGCGTGAAATACTCACGAAGAGATACTTATGAACCAGAGAATGGTGTAATCGCATGTCCAATTAAAAAGCTTGTTATAGTTCAGTAAGAGTTTGAAATTCATACTTATATACAAATACAATATAGTATACACGTTTGCGGTGTGTACTACCTATAAGTGTGATGTATACAAGATGAATAATTCATGAGTGAATGTTCCGTATGATTGCTGCAGGTATGCGAAATACCGATGATGAATGATATAACTGCATCTAATACGTGGAATTTTTAGGCCCCCTGATGATTATCGAGGTGAGAGTTTTAAAAACACCAAAATAATTGTTTCAAATACGTTAGAAGTATATATGGCGCCAAAAAAACCGGTTCAGAATCACGTATTACAGTTTACGGCCTTTCTCCAACCGTCCCTGGCAATATCGTGCGAGGCCAGTGCACAGTTTTCAATATTTAAATATATTTAATCAAATCTAATTTTCATTCTTATGAAGAATGATTCTAACGGAGTACAATAAACCCCGTTCATTAATACTCAACACTAAATTTCAACGCTATAATATAATGTTGACCGGAATATAATTAGACGCAATGTGTCAAACGAAACCGTTGGCTAATATAGATATAAGTACGAATAGCTGATAACTTTCACGACCTTTTCAGATAAGTTTCACCAGTCAACACAGCCGGCTGAGAATAGTCGAATAAAATCTGTAGTTAATTATTGTAAGGTGTATATATATTATGTATAAACTTCTGATAGATAAACCTCTGATAAAAAACCAAAGACTTTACCTCGCGTTATAGTGCAGGTACAAAAATAATGAAAAACCAAAAAAAATAAATAAAAAATAAGAATAATATGAAAATACTTGACGATAAAATCAAAAATGAACTCACTTTTGTGAAAGGTAGAGAAGCCGATATGTTGCCGCGGTGAGTTTGCGGTGTCAACTGAAATGGAACTGAACGACGTACTACGCGATCGAGGAACGAAGAACGGTTCTTCCGATTTGTTATGCGCTATGAACACGCGGCCATCTGTTGCTCAAATGACTCCGTAAAGAAAAGGATTCACTATAGAACACGTTGAAGTTGAAAAATGTTGATTTTATAATCATGTTGCAATTTCCTAGACATGAGTTAATCTTTCGTTCAAATTACCCTATAAATCGGTTCTCGGCGAGATGTTGATATATAGGTCGATCGAACAGTAATGCGCTAACACCTGTAATCTACGCCGTTACATTGCGTTGTACATAATATTAAATCAGGCGTGTCTGATCTTCGTCAAAGGTCTTCTCTCAATGGTGAATTCATTTATGAGCTAAAATTTCAATCCCGAAATAGTGTAATGAATCATTAAGTCTAATTCTGTATATGACTGAATTGTAATCGGTCATGCCTTTATAAATATAACATATTGTATGTAAAATAGGAATTATTATTAAAAAAAAAAAAAAAAAGGAACTATAAGCAGATTGGATCGTAAAAATGCTACTCACTCTATACTATATAATAAACGTAAGGACAGAAAATTAAGGCTTGACTTCATCTATTTTGTTACTTCTATAACGAAGGACATTATACTAACATAACTTTCACTTTTCAAAGTATATATTTGTAATAGCACGCCTTGTTCCCACCTGATCGTTGTATACCATACCATAACATACCATACCATGTATCATACCATATACACACCCACATTTTATGATTGTAATATACATACCTGTATATTTACGTATGTGCAATCGCCTCCAGCAGAGTGCCGTTCACCTGTCTAATATAAAATAACTGTAAATTTGCGTTCACTTTTTTGTAAATGGAATTTGGAACAACTTTGAACGACTAATAAAGTCCAGATAATAAAGAAAACTTTGCATATATTATATATGTGCAGATATCGATAACGAATTTAAAAAATCTGTTTTTCTTGATGCTCATAGTTTAAAGTCACGTGTGTCTTTATTTGTTAGCATGTTTCTCGCTAAAGTCAGTATTTTTTCGTATTTTTTTTTTTTTTTTTTTTTTCACTTTTACTCTCTCAACGTGGAATATGTACTACTGCTATGTGTAATTAATGTCTTGATCCGAGGAATTGTACATTGTAAAATTAATCTCGGTCAAATGTAGGACACATCGACGCCCTAGTGAAAAAAACATTAACATAATTTTTATTTTTGAACAAGAATTTGAGATAGAATGTTTTTTCACTGTATGGTGTCGATGTATAGGAATTGGTTTAGAGGACAAATGTTGATTTTGTTGATTAGTTATTATACATTTTTTTTAATAATTTTATTTATTTTTTTATTCACTGATATAGACACTTGAAATACATTTGGTATTTGTTTGCGTGTGACGGTCGTTGCAGCTGAAACGAACAGTGCTGTAATTTGCGCGTCTGCATATTTTATATATATATACATATATATACATATATATATATATATTTACATATATGTATATATATTTATATTCGTGTATAATATATTGCATCTCGCGATCATAGTTTTGGGTAGAATAAAGGAAAACAGAAAAAAAAAAAGAAAAAAAAAAAAAAAAAAATTGTCCAAATACCTTATGTATAAAATCCATCCAAATAATTATGTTCTCTATCACCAAGTGTATAGATTAGCGTAAAGATATGCGCATAGTATAGTGAGATCGATACACACAGACCTGGCTAAGCATTCTCCATTGAAGAGTTGAGGAGCGATTATATAAGATATAAATTTAACTATTGTATATTATATATATATATATATATATATTTAATATATACATATATGTGTATAATATGGATGATTTATGGATGAATAACGATTTATGAATTATTAATTGAAATAGAAATATTATCGATCTCAAATAATTGAAAATTATATAATTTAAATTAATCTCGAACGTGTGAAATAATGGTTCATATTTCACAATCAATAAATTTTCTCACGCTTTATATGGCAATAATACTATTACCAGCCTCAACTCTCCAACCACCAAGTGAGTAATTTATAATATTGTGTTTTATGATTCTTAATGAAATTTACTAATATTGTTTCTCGGTCCAGCCACGCGTCAATTAAGCCAAGTAAAATATCCAGTTTTACAAATAGGTAATAATCGCGGCAATATGTATACTCGTAGACGACTTATTCTCTACCTTATTACCTGCGAAGGCTGAATGATTAGATACGTAACTTGCGCTTCGTGTCTCGTCAAGAAAACAGAAAATATATTCAAATTCAAACAACGTTTATTGTTTTATTCGATTTTTTTTTTTCAATAAATTTGAATAATGGCACCTGGCTTTTTTACTGATTCATTTTCTTCTTATTGCACTTTCAGACGAAAAATTAAATTTTTCTATACGTTTCTTCCTTTTCTATTTTTATCTATTCTTATTTTTTTTCTTTCCAAAATTTCGGATAATTCTTGGCTTGAAAATTCATAAAACTGGGGTTTGTGATTCGTTGACTTAGTGACGGTAGGTCCAAACAATCGCCTGCCATGAGGCAAGGAACCGAAATGGTCCAACAGCAGTTAAGGCTGTGATTGGTTGAAACAATATGTGACTGTCGTCCACGATTCCGAGAATTAATACGAGGAAAAGATTTTCAGGATATTATTGCTCTAATTTTACCCACTGATTTATTTTTCAACCTTCCCGTTTAAGAAAAAAAAAAAGAAAATAATATAAATATATCGATAAATTCACGGAATCGCGATCTAAGTCCAGTTAATCAAGCTTTCCACAGAACGTCTTTATTTTAAACACTTCATAATGACACTCAATAAATAACAGAACTTCTACATGTCCAATTTTTGGTAACCGGTTATGTTTCTCAATCTATGGAAGCTACCAATATTTAATTAATTAATTAATTAATTAATTAAACAATTAATTAATTAAGGCATTTATTCTTACACTTACATTAACGATATAGTCAATGATCTGCGTATGATATTATACGTATATATGTAGAATAATTTCAAAGCTAGCGAAAAAAAAAAAAAAAAAAAAAAAACAAAAAAAGTATCTTGATTAACAAAGAAGAAGTAAAATTTGTTTTAATAGGAAAATCATAATTGTTTAATATTATTTAGAAAAATTTGATTAAATCGCGTGAATATATATATATCTATATGTATACATATACGTATATACATACACAACATATATATTCCAAGTTAGAAAAGACTCGATAATCTTAATCTAACACCTCGCGATTGTCTGCACTTGTTTATTTTATTAACAAGAGTTACGGACACAATTAATTTTCTATTTTTTTTTTTTTTTTTTTTTTTTCATTATATATAATAATATATGTATAATAATTTATCAATGTGAAAACTATCGCGTTTTTAATGTATATCTTAGGCTAGAAAATTGACTAGCTAAGAAACCGCAGACGAAAGTCAAAATTCGCTAATCTGGGTATAGCGAAAAGCTTGAATAAGATCGCGTCGTTGTGTGAAAAGGGGGAAGAAAAAAAAAAAAAAAAAAAAAGAAGAAAAAAAACGAAGAATAAAAAAGATAACGAAAAAGAAAAATAAATGAACGATCTCTTAGCAAACGAAAGAGAATAAGAATAAGAATATATAGGGGGGGGAGGGGGGGGATGAAAATTAAGGATGAGAAAAATTGAGGAACTGTATAGTATGTAATCCCCGTCTCGACCTGATCATATAAGTAGGTGATAGGATTAGGGTATCATCCATTTATCGAGGAACATAAACCACTAGATGTAAGTGTATAATAACAATGTGTATATACGTACACGTCTATACGGGGCACAGTATGCTGTTTTCTGAGTATCAATGAGAAAAGGGAAAGAGACACTGTGAATAGTTGTATTCCAGGAAAATACGTATTTCCCCCAGCCACTGACAGACCGGATGTAAGGACAAGGATGGGCCGAAGACCACGCGAAATGACGAACCTAGGAAAAGAAAACGATCACCACTCGATGATAAAGAGTTGGAAAAAAAAAAAAAAAAAAAAAAATTAGGAAAAATAATTGAAAATAAAAATAAAAAAAAAAAATAAATAAATAAATAAACGAAAACATTTAGCGCATATTATATGACCCTTTTGAGTTTTCTTTTTTTATCTTCATTGTTGTTGTTTTTTATTTTTTTCATTTTTTATTTTCATTCAAATTTTGATCATTACTATTCGCTAAAAGATTTTCTCAAAAATCAGTCTGATCAGTGGCCAAAGAAAATCGAGTGAAGATTAGGAGATGGGAAACGGCGTGAGTCGAGTGAAGAGAGTCGAGGTTTTAATAAAACACTCCTCTGTACTTACCACTCACTCAATCGTCGCCGACTTGTTCCTTCCGAAGAAAGACTTATCGGGCCGAATCGATAATTTATCGTATATACCTAATTGTCAATTTATTTCATTTCATTTCATTTCATTTTAGTTTATGGATTTTATAATTTTTTTTTTTTTTTTTCTTTTCTTCACACGAGAGATGATTTGAATAAAAAATAATTATTTGATTCTCGATATTCCAGATTTTTCATTTCTATTTAAAAATTTTTTTTTTTTTTTTTTGTTCTTCTTATTTCATACACGTAAGTATATTTTATTTAAATACGATTCGGCCCGAGAAAATAACAAAATAAAATTTAGGACAGACTAACCTGAGGCGGCTCAGCCTCCACGCTGCCTCCAGACACGAAATTCGATTTTATATTATAAAATTGAACTGTTATTATAATTTTGCATTTTTTTTTTTTTTTGTCTATTTCACTTATATCTGACGATTAAAATGAAATACTATACACTATAAGTTAGAAAATGAGAAATTGAACAAAAATCATAATATTTACAAAAAATTATAAGAAAATTAATTGATAATATGCCTGAAGCTGATTCTCCGATCTTTTGTCTAATTTTTTTTTTTTTTTTTTTCCTCTCAATCGATTTTGCAATATTTTTTTTGTACAATTTTGACTATTTGTTTTTTTTTTTCAATAAAAAAAAAAAAAAAATAAAAATAAAAATAAAATTGATATTGATTTGACCTGGCAGCAACGTGAAGCACCACCTATATCCGCATTTTCGAGGAGCTTCTCCAAGAGGACATTGGTGTAGGGGACACCGAGATACGCCGTGAAAAAGAGCGGAATATCAATCGAGGGCCTATATTTAACTTATACGAGTATAAAGGAGTAGTACGTTTTTTTTTTTTTTTTTTTAAACGAAACAGGCAGTTGTTATTCTAATAGCTAAGAGACGTCAATGAATTTATGAGTCTGCATTTCATTCCGTCGCGTCATTTATATTATACGGAATACTCAACAATTGCATCGAACCACGCGTAAAAAAAAAAAAAAAAAAAAAAAAAAAAAATTAATTCTTTATTTTATTTCACTTCATTTATCTAATTATCTATTTATCTATTTATTTTCTAATTTATTTTATTTCATAATATAATTAAATTCAATATCGTGCCGGAAAAAAAAAAAAGGAAAAAAAAGTGTCGATTCAGAATCGCTTATTATAATTGACAGTTTTGAATTTTTTTTTTTTTTTTTTTAATTTTTATTCGATATGCTATCTCATATACCACGTCACTTGATTCGCAACGCGTAGTCAATTAAGGAGTTGATAAGAAAGATTATTCCTATATAATTAATTAATACTACATTAGGGGGGGGGGGGGGGGGGGGGGATTATTTACACCTAAAAATTGTATATTTTTCAAAGACCAATAATATTTTTTGCTTCGAAAATTAGATTCTCGTAAAAAAAAAGTTTCTTTCTCTTCTCTTTCGTTTTTTTTTTTTTTTTTTTTTTTTTTTTTGTTTTCTCCTACATCGACCGAATTCAATCTCGATATTAAATAATCAAAGTCGCACTATAAAAATCTGATCAAATTTTTCATTGATTATGTTCTTAAATATTTGAGTCCTTGGAAACAAGTGTAAAAAAAAGAAAAAGAAAAAGAAAAAGAAAAAAAAATATACATCTTTGCAATGTATAGTATATAAACACCCCTGAAATATGCGTGGTTTGTCTCTTGGCCGGGTGATAAAAGACCACTAAAATTGCCCTCAGCCCTCACTCCTGGCACTATGGTTTAATGTTTTTCTATATACCGTTTATAAAAATCGCTCTTTTTCTCGGCTATCTCCGGTAAGTTACTGACATCATGACATAATAATAATAATAATAATAATAATAATAATAATAATAATAATAATAATAATAATAATAATAATAATAATAATAATAATAATGATAATCGTAATGATAATCATAATAATCATAATAATCATAATAATAATTATAATAATAATGATAATAATAATAATAATTAGAAAAAAAAAAGAAAAAAAAAAACAATATTTTGGCTAACTTCGTGTTAACGTGGGTGTTTAGGATGCAGCTGTGATTCTGAGCGACGAACTTCTGAACCCAAAGATCGTAGGTTTTAGGACGTCCGTCGATCGTAATCGGGGAGTTTCGTCATTCATCAGATTCTGTCCTTTACGGGCGGGCCCAAAGCACGAAATGCAGTGGTGGATTGGGCCCGTCCGACGGGGGCGATCATCTGAAGCGAGGATGCATCATCGGAGCGAGCATTGGGCCACCGGGAAATCCCATTGGAGTTGCGAATGCAGGGTGCATCGCACCTGGGGGTAGAGCCCCTAACATACCTGGAAAAAATAAACGGCTGAATTTTTGACCACTGTACACTGTACTCTGTATTTGTATTTTTTTTAATTTTTTTTTTTTTTTTTTTTTTAATTTTTTTTTTTTTTTCTTTACGATACGATTAGTTATTTATCGTAATACATAATATGAACAGCATTTTATTCAATAAAATACTTACGTCATCACCCGCGCGCGTCAGTCTCCGCGGATTATTATATCATAAATTATTTATATGTATTTTACGCATATAATACTATTATAATAGACGATATTTAGATGTTTCTTTACCTACCCCCAGTCGTATTTAGAAAAAAAAAAAAAAAACTAAAAAAAAACTAAATATATACGTATAAAAAAAATCTATAATTTAGTTGAAGTAAGCGATTGATTTTTCTACCCAATTTAAACCTTTGTCAGTATACGTGTGACTTTCGTATATGTCAATTCCTTGGTTTTTTTTATTTATTTTTCTGTGAATTGTTTCATCGATTTTTACAAAAAAAAAAAAAAACGGTAACCCGGAATTTTGTTCTCCCATCTTTCGTCCGTCGTAAGATTAGATTTGAAGCTGAAATTAGATTTTATTCTTTGTTTATTTAATCTCGTATTTTTTTTTTTTTTTTTTTGCAGTGAGAATTAGAGTATATTGATACAATACGACGTTGGGTAGGAAAAAAAAGACCCCGATTCAACTACAGAACTGCGCAATGCTTGAAGAAGATCCGAGTAACAGATGACCAGATTTTAAATACTTATATAGAAATAGAGAGATACATAGTATAAAAAATAGTATTTAGAAAGTTGGGATTACTCTCGCTCCTTTCATTTAGAAATTCGATTTAAAATATATTATGCATTTCATTTGTTAAGAGTTAAAATTTTCAAACTCGATTTCAATTCTGATTGTAAATTTTTGCCACGTAATGAAAAGTCAAATTATTGGAGAATCTCTCGGGATTGATCGATGGATTAAAAATGAAAATAAAAAATTAAAATTAAAATTAAAACAAGCTTTGAACGTCTAGCATTTGATAAATATGAAACTGTATAATAAATAATAATGATAGTTAAATTACGAATCATTGAATTTGTAATGAAATTATATTTGGCATCTGTCACTCGTCTTAGTTTTGTATAAGCTTTGCAGCAATTTTACGCGAATATTTGTATACGTCTATATAACATCTACTAAATATCGCATCCCCATTTGTTAGGTTTTATTCATTTAATATTCTTCAATATACATATATATGTATTATGTATTATATGTATATATATATTTATTAATATATATATATATATATATATATATTTATATAATGTATAATATTATATATGTATGCAATTCCAATATATATGTAATATGTAATATATAGGTATATGCTGGTACGTGAATTCGTTACTTACTGTCGGTCAGGGTCAACTTATATAAATTTATGTGTGACACAAAGCTAGGCTAGTGTGAATATAGTTATATTATTATCGGTGTTGCAAATTTCTTATGAAACATTTCATTCAAACTAAAAGCATATATTGCGATTAAGATAATCGACTTTGTTTTCCATATATAATATAATATATATATATATAGTATAGGTATAGTATAATATAATATAATATAATAATATACTTGCGGCATTTTTCATGAACGCCCAATAAATGAACCAAAATCCCAAAATTTACTCGCAACGTATAATTAAACAGAATTTCATTCCTTATAGTAAATGAAGAAAAGAAAATTACAAATTCTTCATAAAAACAAAGCGGTAATCTTTTTCACACCACAAATAATCACGTTATTCCTTAATCTTTGCTTTTATTGTAGAAAAAAAAAATAAATAAAAAATAAATAAATAAATAAATTGGCCCTGCAGTTTTGAGTTTTAATTTTTTTTTTTTTTTTCATAATAATTTATTCATCTAGCCGAATCTTCATTGATTTATTACTTTGTAGTTCGATGATATTGATAATACAGAGAAGAAATAAAAAGAAAAAAAAAAAAAAAAAAAAAAAATTTATACCCCATGCTATGAAAATTGATTTGTTTATTAAAATCTATCTATAATCATGAATTGAGAAAAAAAAAATAATTGGTTTCATGAAAAATGCGCGAACGTCTGGTTGAAAAACTTCAAACAACGGACAAAACCGTGCCCAAAAAGCATTTTCACTACTGTATCACAACACCAGGATTCAAGCTATAAATATAAGAGATAGGATATATTATGATTTATGGTTGGCATGGGATGGTAAGTGATAACAAGATAGTACGGTAAAGAGAAACAGTGAGTAGAGGCTAAAAAATAAAATAAAATAAAATGAAAAGAATAAATAAATAAACAAATAAATAAATAAATAAATAAATAAATGAATAAATAAATAAAAATTATATGTATGTGTACGAAATTCCAAATGTATGATAATAATCGGCCGAGCGGCCAAAAATCTAAGGAAAAAGAAAAAAAAAAAAAAAACTTCTATGCCTATGACAATTTTTTTTTAAATTATTTTCTTTAAATTTATTAAATATTGTTCTTAACATCGTCCTCATTTTAATTAAGGCTTGATGCTTTCTATTGAGAAGAATTACTTAAAAAAATAATGCAAGAAATGATATTTTTCAATATACATACTAGTATGTTCGTTCCAGTTTGATATTAATTGATTATGTATTTATCATTCGATTGAGAGAAAAACTTGACCGAAAACATGAATGTAAAAGCAAAAAATGGAAAAAAATTAAACGTCAAAGGAAAAAGAAAAGTGAAGCAAAAAAAAAAATAAAATTGTATACATACCTACTATATAAAAGTGACTCTTTGTTACAATAAGGGAAAACTATAATTCACGATATTTGAATACACCTACTCTGCTGTATTATAGTATACATAATATTGAAATTAAATAAAACATGATTGTATTTAGTTAGAGAAAATATTGATGGAATGATCATATTTTGTCGATTGAATAAATGATTTTCATACGTTTAACACGTTAATGCTTCGAAAATTAAAATCTATGTTAATCAAAAATGTAAGAAGGATGACCGCTCGACCTGTTAGCCAAAAAAATTGGCTACCAACCGCCCAGCGATGAAAATAATGATGATGATAATGATAATGACAATAACAATAATATTAGTAAATATGATAATAATAGTAATAATAATAATAATAATTATAATAACAATAATAATAATAATAATAATAATAATAATAATAATAATAATAATAATAATGGTAACAATAACAGAGATAAAAAGAGAGAATGATAAATTAGTATAAAATAATAGAAATAATAATAATAATGATATTATTAACGATATTAATGATGATGATGATAATGTTGATGAAGAAGATAAAATAAAAATAATGAGATATAGGCCATGTCACCGCATGCTATTTGCTAAGGACCAACCTTGTTGCACTTGTATAAAACACGGTTTTAGTAACCAGACTGGGAACGTTCGTTCAACACTCACCGAGGAGTGACAGGGCGCCCTGCAAACGCACCGTTATAACGTAAACGTACGACGTTGTAGTCAGTTCAGCGCATGGGTGAATCCTGAGTGTGCTATTTTTTCTGTTTGTCATTTATTTCTCTCAGTTTTGTTGATATTTTCTTTTTTTTAAATTGTTTTTTTTTTTTTTTTTTTTTAATCCTTTTTTTTTCTGTTCATATGGTTCTGGACTTGGTGGTCAACGTCGTGTTGGATATCGTATGATAAAAAGCAACCAATATTAACATCTTTAATTAATATTACATTAAACTAGGATTCAAGTAGCTAGGAAATCAGAAATTTAATCAGAATACTCAGAACGAGTTAAAATATGATATTTTATATTCCACATTCGTAATGCAAATTGTATATTATCTGAATGAAAATCAATGCTAATTATTCTACAGTAAAATAGATAATGAATCGAACGATAGAAATGAAAAGATTGCAACGAAATACGATAACGTAATAAAAGGGTACAGAATACTGTTACTGATTCTCTGAAAACTTTATCCGACATCCAAAACGACCCGTCCAAGACAAATGGGGTAAAAATAGCTATTAAAAAAAATATAGCTGTTAAGAAAATAAGGAAATGAAGACCGTGTTTCCGTGGCTCTAGGCAATTGGAGCAAACTTTCTGACAAACTAAAAGATTCGCTAAATCAACCACATCCTCATTTAGTTAGTTATAAATATTTATTATTTGATGAGAATAAAATTTGGCGACTCTATCTTTCGACTGTATAAAAACCGACCCCAATCCCTCCATCCACCAAATTCAAGAAAAGCTAGTAAAATTTTATCCAATAGTGAAAAAAAGAAAAAAAAAATCGAATAGCGGTAAATGGGGTCACAAGGATACTGTTAAACCAGGAATATTTTTTTCCAAGGAGAATCAGCTCCTTAGAATATATGCATTTACCGCATATAGAAAGAATTCAATTTTAATACCCATAAATATATATTTTTTTACTCCGTTTCCCAAGGGCTTCCGAAGCAAGCTTCGTGGTATGGGGGTGGGGGTGGGGCGGGGGGCTCAAAGAGGTAGCGGATTTTTTTTTTTTTCTTCTTTTTTGGAACCAGGAAACTGGATAACGGTAAAGGATATAAGGATAATAGAAAATGGCGAGGGGTCAAAATTGGGCGGGGGATTAAGACGTTGGACACTTACCTGGAGGCAGGCCCATGGGGGGCGGTCGCATCATGTTACCTCCGTGAATGAGAGCGGGTGCAGCCAGGGTCATTGTTGGTCGCATAAGCGGAGCCATAAGGGCGACAGAGCTAACAGGCATAGCGGCAGAGGCTGGAACCATAACGGTCTGAGGCGGCCGTTGGAATCGTTGTTGTTGTTGTTGAAGCGCACTCAAAGCTGCCTGCTGTCTTTGTTGCTGATCCTGATATGCTGCCGCCGCTGAAGCAGCCGCGGCAACATGCTGTTGGTGTTGTTGGTGCTGATGCTGTTGGTGTTGGTGCTGCTGCTGTAGCGCAGCAACCTGTTGTGAAGTTTCTGATTGCGTTGGACGTGGATCTTCCGTTTGTCTACGCTGGTATTTAGGTAATCTGGCTCGTATCTCTTCCTAGAATTTTGGAAAACCGTACTTATTCATGGGATCATTTAGAAGGAGGCAGAGATTTATTCGTCATTTTAGAAGCTGTTCATAAAATAAACAATAAATTATAAAAATTACAAACTATTCCTGATCGTGAAATGAACAGATTTGTATTTTGAACAGTCAGTAATGGTGTTTTATAGAAGAAATTAAAAATACTGCGAAAATATTCAAATCCTAAGAACATCTATGTGAAAATATTCAATTTTTCTCTTCAAATAAGCTGAAAATGAATAAATATTTAATTAAACCGAAGATCTCACCAGACTAAGATCCTCTTGTGGATGAATAATTTTGCTCGCAGCTCCAGTAGTTGCTATAAGGTTTATCTTTTGTTCATTTGTACTATTGCCAGCTAGTCCAGGGCCGTTATTATCGCCACCACCATATGCTGGGAAAGTAGGTTTCATCGGACCGATAGAACCGCCCGCTATCGACGTTATAGGTTTAAAATCAGCCCCCAGGGGTAATGATCCAGGCGCTGTCGACGTTGCCGTTGATACAACGCTTGGAAAAAGCGGTCTCGACGGCATCGAAGCACCAGAAACAGGCGGTTGCATCCCTGGAGGCATACCTGGCATCCCTTGCATCATGCTATTAAAAATAAAAACAATATTACATCAGTTTATATTCTCCAATGAACACATCCCTAAATATTTAACATCAAATTTAACTTACCCAGGCCCCATAAATGGGGGACCAACTGGACCCATAGGTCCCATCATTTGATGCATGTGTGGAGGAAACTGTCCCATATGCGGAGGCATTCCGTGGTGAGTAGGAAGCCCAGGCATAACACCAGACATCATACTAGACCCCGTAGGTACAGCGCCAGGTGCCGAACCCAGCAAACCTTCAGGTTTTGATTTTTTTGGCGCTGGTTCATCTTCACCAGAACTTGGGGATCCTGGACGACCTCCGTTCCTTTGCCTTTCATGTTCTTTGGCGTCGTTAGGTGGGATTCCTTCCATTCCGTATATCTCTATCTCGATATTACTCCGATTTGGTAAAGAATTTGGTACTTTATCGATAGCCTCTTTGTGAACCTTGTGGAGATAATAAACGATGATTCATTTTATATAAACAAGAAGAAAAATTTAAAAAAAAAAAAAAACAGAAAAAAAAAGGTTAGAAAATACGAGAAAAATTAAATATTTTTTGTAATATTTGTATATCATTATTATTATTATTGATGAAATAATTTTAACGAATATCTCACCTGCATGCAGTGTATGCTTAGACCGGGACCAGTGTATAATTTTTTATGACAAATATGACACTTGAAATGTTTGGCTTTTTGATGTTGGATGAGAATTTTTTCGTCGTCAAATTCGCGATTGCAATACCTGTTTAATTAGCGATTTAAGGAAAAATGTAAAAAAAAGAAAACTGTTATGATAATACTATAATATCGGGGGGGAGGGGGTTTTAAATTTCTTTTCGTTGAGATTTTTTTTCGATATAACGTTATTATTATCGAACCATTTTCTGAACACGGTGAGGTGTAAAAAATAATAAAAAAAAAAAAAAAAAAAGAAAAAAAAAGAAAAAGAGCGATTTAGCTACACACAGCCTGTGACCTAGAAAATGATATAAAATATAAAATGTTTTATAAAAAGGATACCAGCACCACGGTCTCGACTGCTTCTTCTTCTTACGTCCCATTATATTTTCTATACTTTTATTTCTATTTAACTCAAATCACTTATGTATCAACAACAACTTGAGATACTATTACGCGTCAGATTATATTATAACCACGTATGTACTAGCGAACTACCTGAGAATGAGATGAAGGAAGGCCCCCAGGGAACCAGCAAGCATAACAAAATGGCGGTGTGGTAAAGGCGCGTTCACATTGTAACGACTGAGTAATGCGACAAGCGAACGCAGCCATGTTATTGGCTCATCGCAACATCCCCCACCGCGATGATAATGATAATAGCCAATGACAGTACTGAGATTGTCTTGTCGCATGACTGCGATATGCGAATCGGACTAAATACCTGCGCATTGACTATGAAGAAAAGGGCGCGTTGCGCTGTATAACTTGAAATCTTTTTTTCATTGATAATAATTTAATATTTAATGATAAAAATAAGGTTTCAAATATTGTAAAAAGAGTAGTATCGTTTGAATAAAAATTTATGAAACATCGTATAGTTTATTCAAAATATTTCCAACATCTTCTTATTTAACGAGAAAAAAAAAAAAAAAAAAAAAAAAATTAATATCTATCATTTATTGCGCAAACATTATTTATTCAAACTTACTTATTATACATACTACCTAAGTCAATAGTACGTTGATAATTTAAAAATAATATCATTTATGATGTTAGGTTTTATGGAATTTTATTTATTCTACTGCTTATAGCTCCTGGATCTTTACCGATAAAGAAATAAGAAAAAAAAAAAAAAAAAAAAAATAGAAGAAAATTGAAAAAACCAAAATACTAACGCGAACGTTATATGAAAAAAATAATAGCGAAATATTTAATTACCGTATTAAAAATATCGATTGTATACATACAAAACCTTTATCTCTATATATTTATTTAGAAAACGCTTATATTTTGCTGTTTAATAAAATCAATATAACTATTTATACTCTACTCACAATATGGAACATATAATTATTGCTTTTTATAAATGCACGGTGGTACATATCCAAATAATTGTTTCTTTCCATTTTCGTTCCTATTTGTAAACGCGTACCTACTAGAAACCGTTTATAATTTACGTCGTTTACTGCTCGGTTCGCCTGATATCTTTTCTGAATTTTTTTCACCTTCAATAGATTTTCGCTCGCGAACCTTTGGCGTATTTTTAGGAGACGGACATAATCCCAGTTCGGGTAAACTGCAACATATAAAGATGAAGATATGAAATGAGTTATACCTTATTTTAATTTTAATTTTAATTGTAATTATATATTCGTATAACTCGCGTAATATATATTCTACCTCAATGGCATTTCCATCGACGAGGAATCTGTTGACGGATTAGACGATGATTCAGAAATTACGGTCTCACACGTTGTTCTCGTATTCAAGTTCTGCTTAGATGTCGGAGGTAATTGACTAAGCAATCTTCCTGATTGCGTAGTACCGCGGTACTCTTTGTTAAGATTTTGATTCGACGGTTGTATGCCGTTTCTTTTACAGAATTTTGCCACGTCCAAAACAGCACACTTTGTACAGTTAAAGGTCTTGTAAATTCCAACAAGATAATCGGCCAATTCGAACATGTTCGATCTCAACGAAATAACTATGAATTGAGCGTTCTTTGTTCGTTCCTAAATAAATAACGACAAGTTAGAATAATGAGGATAAAAAGTACTATTAAATATTATTCCTTACATACATATATATGGATATGTATATAGGTATAGGGATTTTATCTCACCTTTATGTAATTACCGACGATAGAGACGTTCTTGAAATCCAATGCTGCGTCTATTTCATCCATGAAGTATAACGGCGTTGGTTTGTAGTGGTGTAAAGCAAAAACGAGAGCTAAAGAGCTGAGGGTCTTTTCTCCGCCACTCAGGTTGCTGATATTTTTCCAAGATTTTTTCGGCGGTCTAACACTGCGGGTAAAATTAGCGTTAGAGAGGTTTTTAATAAGTTCATTTATCTTTTATTTTAATTATCAGAGATAATTTTCACCTGAAAACAATCCCTTCGTTGAAAGGATCTAACGAATCAACCAGCTCCAGTTCGGCATCACCTCCGAGAGTAATCATTTGATACATCTCTTTAAGTTTACTTGTTATGATTGAAAATCCATTGAGAAATTCATGGGCCCTACGACGCCTACTGTCATCGTATAAATCTCGTAACTTGTTTCTGTGCTGTGTGACCTCTTCCAATTCCTGTACGCGACGGATATACAGGGCATCTTTTTCTAAATATTCTTTGATCAATTGCATGTTTGGAATTTCTTCAGGCAATCTGGTAATCAAAAAAATATTCAAAAATTAGCGTTAGGAAGAATCGTGGAGTCTTGAAATTTCTTCAGATTCAAATTCCATATCCAGAATAATGATTTCAAGTTACATGTAAAGATTACAATTTCAGGCATTAGAAGACACAATTCAAATTGCAAAATCAGAAACGAATTGAAACCACATTTCATTCAAATGTATTTCCCATTATTTACCTTTCTTTATTCTTTTCTATAAGCTGCATGATCTCTTGCGGGTCCAATTGGCTGACTTTTTCTTCCGTCAGTTCCTCAAATTCTTGTACAGGTTCACCGGGAATAATTTGAAGTTTCAATGAAGCGATCTGAAAAAAATGTATAATTTGTTGTTAAAATCCGTTGATCTAATTCCAAGATTAGTTTACTGGCTGTTCAGCAGCTATAAACTTCTTACTTTTCTCGTGTATTCAGGGATTTTCTGATGTACACTTTCTAGTGCGTTGCGCAACTCTTTCACTTTTTGATCCAGTTCAATTTTAACAGCTTTCATTTTGTTCTCACGATCTTGCAGGGCGTTCAATTCCGTCCTTGAAGATGCTGAAGTTTCATCTCTTTCTACAAGTAGCTCTGACACCTCGTTCAATGCGTCCAATAATTCTTTAGCTTGTTCTTCTAGCCCGCCTTTTTCTTGTTGAATTTCCCGGATCTTAGTTTCGCAGTTACGAACTGTGGTCTCTAACGACTGGATGTGTTTTTCCACCTTTTTTGAATCCCTGTTCGAAAGTGAAATGTTCTTATTGATTTCTCAGCTTAAGATCATAATGATTATCCAAGATCGATTCACGTACCTTTCAGCAGTCTTAATGGCAACTTCCAATCTGCATATTTCTCCTCTAGCTTTGTCAATTTTTTTCGATAAAGCTGCGATAATCTTTTGCTGTTCTTTTACTTTGCCTCCAGATATTTCTTCTATTTCTTCATTTATCTTATCGACTTGATCCTCGGTTGTTTTCGCGGCTGATTCCGCTTGGGTAACATCTTTTCTAGCAGATTCAACCACTTTGGTCATCCTCTGAACTTCTTTTGGATCCGATACAGCCTCTGCAGCTTTTTTCTCTTGTGTTTTTAGCTGGGATTCTAAGGCTGGTTTCTGCTTCATCAATGACTACGAAAGAAAAGTAATACACAAAAAAATTTTAAAAATTCAATCAAACGTTTTTAAACAGGAGAATAATGTTTCTAAAGTCTTTTTTCCATCGCTCACTTCTACTTCAATCGTATATTTCTCTCTATCCATTTTCATATCGGCCAAAGATGTCGATAACGAGTGAATTTGCGGCTCTAGTTTATGCTGGTGATCCTTAAGCTTGTTACACTCAAGGTAAACCTCGTCTAAATCAGCTTGCAGCTTTTCAATATCAGCTGCATTCGGCTCAGCTCTTCGAACACTTTGTCCCATCCTGCCTTGTAAGACCGTTCTTCCTCCACCGCTCATTGTTCCTATTTGAAAAAGCTTATTAAGGAACATAATACTCTAACGTATTTGTGAATTCACGAAATACAATCGACCAAGAATTCACCCGCAATCTCAATGAGCTCTCCCTTCAAAGTAACGACTCTGTGCCTTTCAGTTCCATAGGCGATTCTAGTAGCCTGGTCAAGGTCTTTGGCAACCAAAGTGTTCCTAAGCCCATAGTAAAATGCTGGAAGAACTTTTTCGTCCTCAACTCTAATCAGGTCAAAAAGTCTGGGAACATTTTCAGGAGCATTGAACGGTTCCCTGCATTGTTGCACAAATTTTTGCTGCCTTTCCAAAGCGATGAAAGTCGCACGACCGATATCGTTTTGTCGTAGAAAAGCTACGCAACTTTGAGCAGTGTCGACAGTATCGACAACTATATTGTCCAGAGGACCGCAAGCTGTTGATATCGCTACGTCATACTTGCTGTCTATCGCCCCGAGATCACCCTGCATGAAAAATATTTGAAGAATGATTATTATCAAGTTAAATATACGGTACATTGAATTTCAATTTTACCCACCAGCCTGCCTAGAATTCCAGGGATAATTCCTTGTCTTTTTTGCTGCATAAGAGCATCTAGCACTTTGTTTCTAGATCTGCTGGCGTTCATACATGTTCTTTGTTCCTCGACTCGATTCCTGGTGTTTCTTAAGCGAGAAGTTGCCTCCAGCTCTTTTTGTTTTATTGTATCTAATTCTTTCTGGGCTTGCGCCAAGCTTTTTTCAGTCGCTGGTATTTTGTTATCGAAAGATTTGATCTGCTGCTTTCTTTGCTGCAATAGTTCGCCTGTATCTGTTAACGCTGTTCGCAATTCTTCGAGTTTTGCACTCTCAGACTCTTCTGCGGCAGTGTATAACTGAAGACTAGATTGAGCAATTTCAAACCCAGCTCTGGCTTGATCCACGTTTTTCCTCAACGATATTAAATCGGTTTCCAATTTTCTTCGCTGTTCTAGCATCGGTTCAGTCTTCTTCTTTAACCCGTTCATTAGCGTCGCTAAAGCAGCTTCTGCCTTTTCACGGTCAGCCAAACAGCGCTCGTGCAGCGATTCGCATTCTGCAATATCTTTAGCATTTTTTTCTGGTACTTTACCAAGTTCCTCAAGTTTTGCAGTTTCCTAGAATTCAAAATTGCAAATAGAAAGACGAAGTTGAAATATACTTATTATGAGAAAACTAATTATTAAAGTAAAACGAAAAAAGGGCGCTTACCGTTTTCACAGAAGCCATGCTAGCCTTCCGTCTTTTATTTGTTTCAACTAATTCCGCATGTAATTGTTCATCCTTTTTCTTTATATCGTTGTATTTTGCAGTTATCTTATCTTTTTTGTTCTGCAATTCATCCCACTTTTTACATTTTTCTTTTATTTCTGCTTGCTTTTCATCTTTTTCTGCTTTGACTAGCTTCATCTCTTCTACCAGGTTCTGATAATCTTTATCTAATTCAGCCATCGCTGTTTCTTGGTCTTTGCTTTTTTCTTGAGCCTGAAATCTATTTTATCAACAAACAAATCGCTGTTAGTACGTTTCAAAAGAAATTTTGAAGTCGATATTAATATGTAGAAATATAATATTTCTTAGTAAATCACCTTTTCCAATGATACATTTGATACTGAAGTCTTGTGATTGCATTTTCACATTTCAAATACCGCACAGCCTGCTGCATCGGTTCTTCCAGCTCTTCCTTTTCCTTCTCAACTACATGAAGTCGATTTACATGTTCGACTCTTTTCTCTGTCAGCACTTCTATCTTCTCTGACAATTTTTCCAATGGTTCTTTGTATCTCACGGTTCCGATAATGTCTTCCAAAAATTCAAGCATACCTGTATCATTGGCTGTCTGTCCTTTGGGTTTCATCATTGCTATTTGTTCCACCTCACCCTAACAGGAGAATTATAATGGATTAGATTCAGATATGATAGAGTTTAAAAGGCTGATGTAAGTATTTCAATGAATAAATTTCATACTTGTAGAATGAGGAAACGATTATAGTCCAAATCGATGCCGCAGTCTCTTAGCACTTTACTAACTTCTTTAAATTGCACTTTTCTCCCATTAAGTTGATAAAAGGATGAACTATCCTTGAAAGCAGTTCTCGATATAACTATTTCACTGTCTGGGACAACATCGTACTCCTGTCCTGGCTGTAAAGTACAAAAAAAAAAAAAAAACTCAACTCAATGAAACTTTGCATTCGATTAACCCAAAGTCAAAACATAAGAAGGCTCTGAAGTCTCAGGTCCATTTTTCCCACCGATAATTATCCTTGTTAAAAAACTGCATCAATATCT
Source organism: Tenthredo mesomela (assembly GCA_943736025.1). NCBI lineage: Eukaryota > Metazoa > Arthropoda > Insecta > Hymenoptera > Tenthredinidae > Tenthredo > Tenthredo mesomela. The sequence goes on from OX031017.1 coordinate 27,828,681, forward strand.
CACCTTATCAATTATTTTCTGAAAATGTACGGCCACACTGCAGCTTTTACAGTTTGGATGTTCGCTCGAGTTATGAATAAGTACGGATATTTTTTTAGACCTAATCTTGCTAGCTCTGTAACCAAAAACGAAGAGCATAGAATCGATTACGTTACTTTTTCCACTTCCATTGGGTCCAATTATAGCTGAGAAACACTGCGAAATAAAGAAATAAATAAAATAGAATTTTATCAATCGAATCAGAACTCGGAACTTGAATTATTCCAGGACATTTTTTACTCACTTTGTGAAACGGACCGACTACCTGTTCACCTGCGTAGCTTTTAAAATTGTGATTCACTATCTTAGAGATTATTATTCTAGGCTCATTCGCATCTAATTCGCTTATCGGCTTAGGCGGCGGAGGTATATAAATTTCATCGTCGATCCTGATACCGCCTTCGTCGTCGCTGTCCATACCTTCGTTCTCCGAGGTCTCAGTCTCCATCTCTTCGTCTGAGAAATCGCCATTTGATTTATTTCTGGCATTCATTTTTACAGCTATGGTTAGGTAAAACTGATCATTCAAAGACCGTCAATCCTTTTGTTTTTCTGAAATAATATGAAACGTGTTTAAATAGTCGTTGTAGTAGTTTGAGCCAAATGATTTTTTCATCATTTTCAATATTTGTTCCAATCCTCCGTTTATCGTTAAGATAGAAATAATAAGTTCCGCGTGAGTTCATAGAGAAGTTTCATATACCCGAAAATTCGCTAACGGTTATTATCGTCGCGAAAACATTGACTTAGGTTATGTTTGGTTGAAGTACAAATTTCGGGGTTATTGTTCGCTCGGATATATTGAAAGAAATTAAAAAATGTAGGGAAAATTATTATTACCTCGAATCACTCGTAGTACGCTTAGGTTTTATTCACTGTTTAACTACGAAAACGGATGCCGAAAGTTTACGTGTGCATAACCTCTGCGATATACATACGTAATTTTGAAACACGGGCCTCTATACACTTCGGCGTTAACATTCCGCGATGAAAATTAACCGCTGAATCAATAATCAAATGTTTTTATACCCTCAATATTTCGTATTGACACTACAGTTTATCACGAATCACGCGATACGGATAGAAAACAATTTTATTTTTCGAATATTTTTAACCAACTGTCATGGCGTCCTAAACATTCACACGATGGCGTCACTGCTCACGGGATCACTATCTCAGATTAATGATATTTTCCGTAATACTAATCACCGTATTTGTTTTATTTGTACTAATAATTGAAAACTGTATTTCGATGATTATTAAGATACGCTTTTTTTCCTTCTACGGTATTATATTATGATAATATCTGAATTATTGAAATTCATTTACGCTAATCCGCGAGTTTGAATCTTTAGAATTTGAATTTCGACCAACAAGCGTTCAGTCGCCGTTATAGTTAGGGCGAATTTTCATGTGCGACAAGGATTTTTAAGCAGCAAAATGCTATTGGTCGATAAACAGTAGAATAAGCGATTTTAAACTTATCATTGCGTAGCGACGAATGAGATATCGCCGTTTGAAACAAATGAAAATTCAGCGTTACTACGTAAAATTGTTTGAATAAATTATAAGCGGGAAGAAAGGTGAAGGTCAAACGAAATTCAAAATATAATTAATTCGATAGATTTCTACGGCTATTTTATTCTTGTTGAAAAAAAATGCTCAAAACAACTAGTCAGAAAACTTAATAAATAAATAAAGATTTCAAATCAACAAAGCTCTGTATAATACGCAATGAAACATTTCTACAAGACTCCGTGGCGCAACGGTAGCGCGTCTGACTCCAGATCAGAAGGTTGCGTGTTCAAATCACGTCGGGGTCATCGAGGAATTATTTTTTTTTTTTTTCGCAAATTGCGAATGCATAAATTTTCCTTTTTTACTTTCTTTCTTTTTTTTTCAGAGTAATATAAATTTGTCATATTACATAACATGAAAGAAAAAAAAAAAGCGGTAGCGCTTTAATCAGTTAAGTTCGAAGGCGAGCTGGGTAGAATAGAGAATATAATTATTGTAATAGCTATTTTCAACCCAAACTATGACCTTCAAGGTAATGACTATAGCCTTTCACAACTATTATAACGGAAAGGTCGTGGCTGTTATAGTTGACGTGTAATAAAACGACACGCAGGTAAAAGTTATAATCTCTGCAATTAGGTATATATATATATACATACATACGTGCAATTAATTCAAGGTAATAATATTATACCACGTGTATACATATTATAATGTATGTATGTATGTATATATGCGCGCGTAGTACATAGAGCACTCGAAGATTATATTCCCGCGACACGAGACTCAAACGCAATGTTGTATCATCCACCAAAATTAGATTCAGGTGAAAGAAAAAAAAAAAAAAAAGTATGCCCTTGAATGTTGAAATCTGTTTAAACAATTTGTCAACAGAATTTAAATTTAAATACAATATATGTAATAATTATTATTATTGAATATTGAATAAAAAGATTTTATTAAACCAGATAAAATACCGATGATTTTTTTATTAACCCAATCGTACGAATTCTAATAAATAATAAATTATCGAATATTAAGAGACAAAGGAAAGATTTGTGACTAAAACTCGTATATATTTTTTTCTTTTTCTCATATCCTTTAAATTAAGGAAGGAATGAGATGAGTCAATTAGCTTATATGGGTAGAATGTTGGCAAGGTAACGATTGCGCATCAAGTTTTTTTTTTTTTTTTTTTTTTTCTTTCTTTTTTTGTTTTTTTATTTATTTATTTGTCATTTGCATCGCTATAATGTAAAAAACATTTTATCTTAATTCGTTTTAAAGACCAGTCAACATAGTTGTATATTATAAAGATCATTTATACGGTATTACAGCTTAACGCTATCTACCAAGATAAATATCACAATAAATCGGACGTGTTTTCGTGTAAAAATTCAATTATAATAATTAAATGTATTGTTATTATTATTATTATTATTATTATTATTATTATGTATGATAAGTAACGCAGGTGGCAAATTTTCATTTTCTCTTTCATTTTATTTAATTATTTCTTTTTTTTTTTTTTTTTGTTTTATTGCATTTTATTTGTCCGAAATTCGATTGAAAATAATAAAGAAATAAATAATGTATAAATTTTTTCTTTATATTTATTAGGTATTTATAATTTCAGGCAAATAAAACTGAGCCATAGATGTGTCTGTATAAAATAAAATTAGAGAAAGAGATCCCGTTGTGTTTTTCAAAATTTTTCTTTATCATCTATGGAATTATATCACTCTTTTTTCCTTTGGGGTTCTCTTGCAGGAATCTCTGCAGGCAGTGTGGTCACTTTGTGTCTGATCTATTTATCTCTCTTCTCTCTTTCCTTCCTTTCTTCCTTCCTTCCTTTCGATTCTTTTCTTTTCTCTTCTTCTAATTTTTCAATAGTTATTTTTCTTCATTTCCCTCGCTTCCTTTCTTCTATATATATATATATACTATCTCTTTCTTTTTAAGTCTTAATTGCCTTGGTAATTATTATTTAAAAGTTCTGTAAGAATACAACAAGACCTCGACTCCTGGTTTTTGAAGTGTGCAACGCGATGTTCACGCGTGATAATACAATTTATATATACGTGTATATAGATATTATATGTTTATACAGAGGCGCACGTACGAAGCTTTAACGCGTTAAGCGTCACGCGTCGTCACTGCACGTATACATATACATATATGTACAATGTACATAATATATAAACATTTTTCCTAGTACACAAGTATAGAGTGCAAGTTTCTTAAGTATCAGGAAGCATCACGTCGTACAGTACCGAGATTACTCATATTTTATCATTCCCTTATAATTATATGAGAACTGTGAGAGTAATGAAATCTCGGCTTTGATTACGCGGCACAGTTCCGCGTATTGGTCCCGATGTGTTGGTCCCCTCTCAATTATTATAGCGGCAGTCGTATTTCTTTTACTCGTGCCCCGTTATTCATCTGAAAAAAAATTAAAAGTATGATAAATTTCTTAATAAAAATTGAACTTGAAATAGAATTTTTTTTTTTTTTTTTCTTTAATCGAACCTTGCGTATGGCGGAGGTGGCGTGGGCGCGATTTCACCAACCGGAAGTACGGTGTTTGCTGATCGTCCTACTACTACTGAATCGGGAATCCCCGCATCACTTAACCTGACGAATTGTCCAGGATTTAGTTTAATCGCATCATCATAGCTTGGTGGTGCGTCAGCTACCGCTTCGTAATCTGGTGGTTTCTGCCTAGACCCACCAGCCGGTTCTTCGATCGATATAACATGAATCGGATCATCGATCTGAAATTATGCATAAAACATGAAAACATTTAATTAATTAAATACCAGTAGGTACACAATATTATAATCATTAAAAATTATTCATTTTTCATGAATTTTTTATTTTTTTTTTTTTTTTATTAAACTAGACGATATTAGTAGATGCATATCTAAATTTTATATTCATATATAGTAATAGTTTTTCTTTACTTAACTATTTATCAAATTCATTAATCCTAATCTCGAAATATAAAGGTGAATAATAAAAATAGAGGTTGAAATTCGCTTAAAAATTATTAGCATATATGCGTGGGCGGGTTCCGCGATCAGATAAAGCCGTACCTAACTTTTATACATAGTATGTATACGTATAGATATATATACGCCCACGTCATGTCTACCTGACATCAGCGCACGTCCGTAGGTATAAATATAAAATAAAATAAAATAATATTATAATATTCACTCATATATATTATACAGGGTGATTCAGAATTCGTGACGAATCTCTTGAGGGTTTAATCCTCGTCAAAATTGGGATCGAAAGTTCCTTAGCCATTTTTCTGAAATATGATTTTTTTCCTTTGAAATTATATTTTCCGAAAAATAATTTTTTTTCAATTTTTTTTTTTTTTTTTTTTTTTAATATTAGAGAGATTTCTCAGTGAAAGTTTCTTATTTGGTGGAAGATGTTGAAAAAATGTGTTATGGGTTCCAAGGAAAAAAATTATTTTTCGGAAGAATGGCCAAAAAACTTTCGATTCCAATTTTGACAAGGATCAACCCCTCAAGAGATTGATCGTCATGATGAAAAAAAAAAAAAAAAAATTCCAAGGAAAAAAATCATTTTTCAGAAAAATGGTTAAGGAACTTACGATCCTAATTTTGACAAGAATTAATCCCTCAAGAGATTTGTCACGAATTCTGAATCACCCTGTATACGTCTACAACAGCTGTAACGTTAGAAATATCTATAATCTGAGCTTTACAAAGTAAGGTAGTTCATCTCGTCCTAGATCGAAAGACTTACGACTTCCGGGTGAACAACCCCTACCTTAAGTTCAGCTCAATCTATACCTCTGTTACTCTTAACAGTGTCTACTTACCTATATATTCTTACATATATATTATATATACAATACGAACTCTATTGTAACATGAGTAGATCGTATATATACTACCACTAATACAAGGTTTGTGTCTCGACCGCGGATCGATTTTACAATATTATGTCAACTTTATAATATGCACTATACTTTGCAGTCTACGTAATCCAACGATAAAATAATCGATATATTATTTAATAATTTCGTGCTATGGGAAAATAATTTTTTTTTTTTTTTTTTTTCTTCATTTTCGAATTTGTTAGGTATTATAATAATAATAGTGATATTATCGCGTAATAGATCGATGAATATAATTACCTGTGCGGTTATCGGGTGATTAGCGTGCAGCGTTGCAGCGTGAGGTCGTGTTGGTGGGGCGTGAAGCCAACAGCACATAGCAGCGCATATAAGGAGAGCTCCAGCTACTATGCAGGCCACTCCAATGTACCTGACCGGCTCAACGTAGTTCTCGGCTAGACCTAGCCAGTTGATTAGAGCCCCGACGCACAGTAAGACCATACCGTATCGGTAGGGTCTCTGTGACCGGCGGGATTCCTCCAGAGACATGGCTGCAATTATTATATAATATTATAACAATATAATAAAAGACGAAATAAAGAGGAAAAAAAAACAAAAAAACATTTATTACATGTCGAAAATTGAACCGGATAATCCATAATATTTGAACAACGAACGAACGAACGAACGAACGAACGAAAAAGTAAAAAAGAAAAAAAAAAATTATATGTATATTGTAGAACGTTGCATAGAGAGAATTGTTAATGAAAATATAAAATGTAACGGATATAATGTAGAGAATGAAATTAATTTTATGATATGATAATATATGTGTGAGATATTTGAAATTTCGAAGAACTCTCGTACTAAGTATTAGAAAGATAAGATTATTATGTAGGTATATATAAGATTGTTGGCAAAGTAATAACTGAGTGAGAACTGAATTTCTGAAAAGCGGTAAGCCAACTTATTAGATCGTTCTCGTTGTAAGGTTTATGCCTCCCCCCACCCTATTACTACTCTAAAGCAAAATTAACACGCCTCCACCACCCGCATGACGATATATATGTATATCTATAAATATATATATATATATATATATCATACAACTGAGTACACAGATAACACCTGTGATTAAAAAATATTTTAAACAATGCAGTACAAAGAAAAAGAAAGAAAGAAAGAAAGAAAGAAAAGAACGAATTTTCGTGATACGTATATAGAAATATTTATATGATAGGTATGTACTACCTATATCAAACGTTGACGCGGTTTATTCGAGTTCAATGAATTGATTAAATTAAAAAAGTACCCCATTGTGTCTACATGTATGTATATTGATAATTATTATTAGAAAAAAAAAAAAAAAAAAAAAAAAAAGGTAAAACTGTTATTTTACAATCTTGACGAACTCTTCGGAACATTACAATGCCTTTAGCGTTGATAATAACAAAATGTTGATATTGCAACCGAAGCTCAGTGTCTCTTGCTCGAATGGAAGGACCGATACCCTCAAGTACCTCCATAGGTTCATTGCACGAGCACGAATGCCGGGCAAACGAGTCTCCTCCTCTTTTACTTGTTTTATTCTCGGTATATTTATTTTAGATATATGTATACGTTATACTTTATTCATATTTGCAAATCATCATCGTCATGTAGGGGAGAGTGGGGCAAAACCGGCACCAAAAAAAAAAAATGACCTAATGGTATTTTCGAATTAAGGCGAGTCATATGAAACGCCATACCGAGTGGTTCAGCTGAAAGCGATAAAAATTTTGGAGGGTGGGGCAAAACCGGTACCAAAAAAAAAAAAAAAGCGGCTAAATCGTATAATCGCGATGAGGCGAGTAAGAAAAATCTGTATTTAACGTATCTCTGCTGAAAACGATAAAATACCGGGAAATGGGAGAAAAACCGGCCAGACACTCTCTCTAATTTCGTCGAATCTTCTAATTTCTAGAAAACTGTACACAGAAAAAAAAGATAGCTTGAACCAAGATAGAAAATTTCTTCGAAATTTTTTTCTTGAACCAAAACAAAAATTTGTATTTGATTGGAGTGAAAAATTCTTTGGATCCAGAAATTATTTACTTCATGGAAGACATTATTTTCTTCGTCTGAAAAACTAATTCCTCAAACCAAGAAAAAACTTTCTTGGGACAAGAAATATTCTATTGGTTAGAGTTAGTTTTATTTTTGACTTTAATACGATTTAGCCGCTTTCTTTTTTTTTGGTGCCGGTTTTGCCCCACCCTCCAAAAATTTTTATCGCTTTCAGTGGAACCACTCGGTATGGCGTTTCGTATGATTCGCCTTAATTCGAAAATACGATTAGGTCACTTTTTTTTTTTGGTGCCGGTTTTGCCCCCACTGCCGGTCTTGCCCCACTCTCCCCTATATATATAGGTAGTTACTTTCTTTTTATTATATTGTTATATTAAATACATTATTATTATCAATTTATATCTAATAACGTCTCAGCTATACGCATAGAATGGAAAAGGGAAAGAAAAATTAAAGCACTCGATGATAATTAATGTCATTTACGATGTACCAGACATATTTCAATGAATTCTTTGTAGACTCGAAGAGAAGGACGTATAGTCGAGGATAAGGACTTATATATATTTGCGATTCATTAGTAATAACGTTAAATATCCAATTGGTTGAAAATGGAATTAATTTTAATTGAATCGTCACAAGTCCTACTTGATATATAATATATCTATATACACACACACACACACATGCTTATTGAAAAAAAAAAAAAATACGATAATATTTCGGTGATAAAATTCAATACTGTATCTAGATGAAACAGAAGCCATTTGTACAAATATGCATAATATCTTATAATACGAATATTATAACCTCGTGTTACTCATTCCCATGTTTATATGTATAATAATTATACGCTACATTAGCTTTAGCCTCGAAAAAAAAAAAAAAAAAAAAACATACGCTGCAGAAACACAGGTAAACGTGTATATAGGTATATTTCGGAGAAATAAATAATGGCACTGATGATATATATATTATAATATGCGCGATGATTAAATAAGATATTTGAAATAATAATAATAATAAAACAGTTAACATTTAACGAGTTTTGTTTTTTCAACATATTTTTCCTTTTTCCTCGATGGAATCTATATCAATTCATCAATTCATCCATCCATCCATCCATCCATCCATCCGGCGTTTGTTCGTTAAGTTAACGAGTTTCGTTCGTATCAAAGTCAGACAGTAGTAATTGTCGCGATGTTTAAGTTTGGCCCACTTTCGTTCATCAACTTTCATTATCGGATATACCCATTGTTCTTATTGTTATAGTAGTCTAGGTCTTTCTCGAGCCACGCCTCGCACAGGGGAAAGCCACGATATCGACAATATCATAGTCAATGGATAATAATTTCGATTTTAGAAATCTACCCCAAAAAATTCTATATACCGAAATTATTTTTCATTATAAATAAATGAAATGGCAATATTATTAAGAACAAAAGCCAAATACGCTTGTTAAATGATTTAGAAATATCAAAACGAATTAGATTGTTTTCTAATTATTGTATAACTCAGTATACTGCGTAAAATAAGGTATAGATATATAATATTATAGATGAACTATAACGCATTTTCGCATACACACCCGAAGGAGCGTCATCGTAAAATTCATTAATATAATAAAAGAAGAAAATAAAAAAAAAAAAAAAAAAAACGATTTTATTTCTCTTTCTTTTTCTCTATAAGGTAAAATACTTGTGTACAGATGTATATGTAATGATATAGTATACCTATTATAGTATATACGTCGGGGCAAATTACTGCAGTCACGCAAAGATAAGAGAGGATAACGAAAAAAAAATACACGGTAAATTCAAAGGTATATGTATAGTATATATAACTATATACATATATATATATATATATATATATATATATAGTACTATAATGTATGTATTTATCATCTATTTACTTCAAAATGTCCAACGCGTTTATATATATATATTTACGAGTGGGACTTGATCGGACTTGATTGAGATAGTATATATATTAGGGTGTTTCATTTTTAGGCAATATTTTTTTTTTCGATGGCATACCAGAGAATCTTATACTTTATAAAAAATAAAAAATTTTGCCGCCTGGTAAAAGGTTTTAGGTCTAATAGTGGCTTAGCTCATTCAAAAATTCGATTTCCCACCTAAATAACACAGGAAATTTTTTTTTTTTTTTTGTTTAATTGAATTTTTCGTTGTTAAAAATTTTTTTTTCGAAAAAACCTTCATATACCTTTTGAAGGAAATTAAATTCTCTACAAAAATGTCTCTGTGGTCGAAGACCGTACAACCAGTAGTTTCGGAGTTATAGCGAAAATTGTTCATGTTTGACGCGCTATAACTCCGAAACTACTGGTTGTACGGTCTTCGACCACAGAGACATTTTTGTAGAGAATTTAATTTCCTTCAAATACTATACGAAGGTTTTTTCGAAGAAAAAATTTTTAACAACGAAAAATTCAATTAAACAAAAAAAAAAAATTTTTTCCTGTGTTATTTAGGTGGGAAATCGAATTTTTGAATGAGCTAAGCCACTATTAGACCTAAAACCTTTTACCAGGCGGCAAAATTTTTTATTTTTTATAAAGTATAAGATTCTCTGGTATGCCATAGAAAAAAAAAAATATTGCCTAAAAATGAAACACCCTAATATATATATATATATGTATTCTATTACTATTCATATACCAAGTTGTCGTCAATGATCAGTGTCGTAGTATAAGGTGTAGAGATTTTATACCTATATACCAATATATGTGTATATATATCTACATACCCACCCACTATATTCATTATCATGTTCCATGTATATATTTTTTTTTCTTTTTACCTACATATGTATATACGTATAATATAACGATGTCGGTTTCTATGGCAAGTCGGTTTTATGTACATTAAACGATAAATTCTTCAATACCTAGTAATGAAAAAAATAGAGAGAGAAAAAAAAAGAGAATAAAAAATAAAAAAATATAATAATAATAATAATAATATAAAGAAAAAAAGAAGAAGAAAAAAAAAAAGCTCGATATTAAACAGTCTGCAATATATTATTATTACAGACTTTTAAATACGTCACACACATCGTTAATGAATTATTGTTCTACGATATATTTGTATAGTAGGTATTATTATTATTATTATTATTATTATTATTATACATATGAGCAGAGATACCTTCTATATACTATTATAACCAAAAGAAGAAGGTTTTTATCAGATAATAATGAGAGAGAGAGAGAGAGAAAAAAAAAAAAATAATAAGAAAAGAAATGTGAACGAAAAAGAAAAAGATACGAAGAAGAAACAAACAGACCTGTATCGATGACAGTGTTCGATTTTTAATTAAGTTCGCGTTTATTTTACTTCTTTATTTAATTCAATTTTAAACTCGCACAAAGAATCCACGATGTAATGTATATATTTATAACCAACTAAACCAGACGCGTTTGTGTAAAAATATTTATATTTGTGTCATTTTCGCAGTATATGACGCGAATATTAAATATTTTTTTTTTTTTTTTTTTTATACAGTTCATTATACTTTAAAACAAGATATTATGTTAACTTATACTATGATTATATGTAGGTATAAGTAAAGTTATAAGATATGAATGAATTGATAATTCACTTTCTTTTTTAAAAATAGAAGGAAAAAAAAAAAAAAAGGGAAAAAAAATTCTAACACGTGTCACGCTCCGAACTGTCAAGATCAGCTGTTCAAGTTTTCCCGTATAGTCAGCGCAAGGTCGTATAATACCTATATATATATATATATATATATATATATATTATAATCTGCCGCGGTCATTTCACTGAGTATATTAGGTACGTGTAAGCTATTAAATATCAAGTGGCTTCTTTCAATTGGAACCAGTTTAATCGAGTAATCACTAGTTCCATTATCTTTTTATATATTATTCTATAATTGTGATTTTTTTCTTTTTTTTTTTTTTTTTTTTTTCAATCTTTAAAATCTTCTCTTGATCTTGTACGATAATTTGCAGCTATAAATCATACCTAATATATCGAGTTTAATAAAACAGAAAAATACTGGAATTTATATATAAATAAATAAAAATAATAATTTTAAATTAAAAATCTCTATTTCTCGTAACGATCGTAGTAGCGATGATTAAAATTCCTGGTGTAAATAATCATCGATTTATTCCACAAAATCATGACTATTCTCATAAATGAAACCCTGAATTATTATCATACGATTTTTTCCTGTATATATATATAGGTATGTATACAGACTATAACCGGTGTTCGATCGTTTCGCTATAACTAATAACGACAATATTTTTCCGCGACGTAAACTAATATGTCGGTGATTCATAGAACGCTGAGTAGTCGGTTAATTTTGACTAATTTGTCAGCAATCTCATCATACGCGTTGATAGTATATATATAACATAGTATATATGCATCATAATATCGTGGACTGACTTATTACGGTCTACATAATACATCATTCACGATTATTAATGAATGAGTCAAGAGAAAACCCCCAAAGAAAAAAAAAAAAGAAAAAAGGAAAGAAGATTCAATGGGATGGATGATCGAAGTTTTGAATGATCTAATGACGAAGGAGAAGACCATCAGTTAGTTCTGTCTCGAAATAATTTTTCGTCAGTTGATAGGAACGCGTTGATTAAATCTCTTTACAATATGATAAACTGATTATTAAAAAAAAAAAAAAAAAAAAAAAAGAAAAAGAAAAAAAATGATGATTTTTATTGCCCAACAAAAATTTCTTCTTATCGCATATTTGTTGTGTCTGTATCAACATGTATACAACAGTTTTACAATAATCGTATATAAACTTAAATGGCCTTAGGAATGATTCGTTTGCGTTATATAAAACATTCATTTTCATGACTATTATATATATATTATTGCACGTGAATTTAAATTGTAAATTATGATAACCTCGAGTATCTCGAGGTCCAGACAGACATTTTTTTCAGTCAAAATCTCCGCCCATGCAATGACAACGATATATCTATACTATAGGGTATTGACGATGAATAACATCGCGAAAATGAATAGAATCAATTTACAAATATATGTTGTATGTAGAAAAAATACAAAAAAAAAAATAAAATAAAAATAATGATACAGCAATCAAAATGCATATATGGAATTTTTCTTCTTTTCCTATGGTTTTCTTTTATATTTCTTTTATGTAGCACGGTGATAATTAGCTAGTAAATTAAATTTTTTTAAAAATTATTTGAATTAACGATAAATAAATCGTCTTATAAACCTGCATTGATATATTTATTCTTGTATCGGATCGGAATATAATCAAAGTTTAAAAGTTCTGCCAAGTTTCTCCTCGAACGTACTGCGGTTGTTGGGAAATATTCGAGAGTTTGCAAGGTGCAGTAAATAGTAAGTGGCAAGAAAAGCAGTCTTACGGTTATACTTCATACAAAGATACGATTCAGCTGTCGATTGACGATTGCGCTAGAAACAATCACACGTATATACATTTATCTAATATCCGCGCGAGGGCTGATGAACGCATGTGTAAATATCATATACGTGTAGGCATATATTTTACATATAAAAAGAAAAAAAAAAAAAAAATATATATATATATATATATATACATATAATACGCGGAAAATATGTTGTATAGAGGCTTATATCTGACTGAAAAGTTAATTAATTAATGAAGGTAATATAACTGTAGTGTAGATATTAATTATCATATAATGTACGTTAATTGATTATTGAGCAATGTTTAGATCATTATATTAATTATCTATAATTTTCGACATATTCATAATCAGTTGCGACTGGCGATGAGTTTCACGGTCATAGGACGTCGATATAGTTATACATATGTACATATGAATCGCGGGCGTTACGTTCGATAATAATATCTATATATATTATATATTATAACCGGTGTGGAGCTTTGAACATAATTGCTGTTTATAGAAGAAAAAAAAAAAAAAAAAAAAAAAAAAAAAAAAAAAAAAAACGATTTAACAGCAATTGACAAGCCCCCGCAAGCGATAGTATACATTAATTATCATAAATTGTAATATACATACTAGTATTGCAAATAGCTTCCGTGTATATTTCAACGACAGCTGAATATTGTTTCGTAGAAATTTCAACATATTATCCATAATAATTATATGATATTTGATTTATACGTATGTTATTAAAGTATAAGTTATAATATGGGTAAATAGAAGCCTAAAGGCAGTTTATGAATTAGGATGAGGTGGAAGTTTTGAATTTTTAAATTTCCGAACAGTCGAAATTCCGACGATTTCGAATTTTCAGAAACGTTCAAGATCGTAACATTAAAATTTCCAAATGTCGACATGCAGTTGGAGCTAAAAACTCCGAAGGTCTAGACCTGCACAGAGCCGAAAAATTCGAAAATTTCAATAAATTTCTCAGAACGTTACAAAGAATAACAATAATTCATTCTAAACAAGACTCTCTTTACGAAAACCCATTTTATCTAATTATTCTTCTCCAAGAAGTACTACATCGCAAGATAATTTCATTAATTTGACCTGCACTTATCGGCATCGATACGATCAATACAGCTATAGCCCGAGTGATTAAACACCTAATGAATACATGCGTGAATTTCAAATTCCGGAGGTTTGACCTTTCGGATTTTCAGCTTCCGTAATTTTAAACCTTCGGTGTTCCTTGTTCAAAAGTTTGTGAAATTGGCTATACTAAATAATGTAGTATATGTAGACGACTTTCGGAGAGATACCCTTTGTCGAATCTGGGAGTCGGTAATATTCAAATTTTTCGGAATTTTGAAATTCGGAACTTCTCAGTCCCCACATACTTATTATACCTATATGAATTATAATTTATAACACGTAGCACATATAATGTTGAAATAAACGCATATATAATATTGTCAAAATTTGAAACCGCAGTAAATCTAGATTGGGCAATATATACATACGACAGTGTTACTCAACATTGATATACCCGCGCCTCGATGCACACAAAAGCGCGTAACCAAATATTGACCAAAAAAAATAAAAAAAATAAAAAAAAAAAAATTGCCAAGGTTCTGTTCACTTGGCTATAAAATTTCGATTTTTTTTTTATTCAATTCCGGGTGTACAATTAAGACGATTTTTTTTTTGGTTCCTGCTCTATATACAATACTTATATATAATATATATATATAGGGATAGGGATGAGAAATGAGTCGCGTGTTGAAAAGTGTGTAACTATAGGCAAGCCTAGTATACATATAATATACTATATAGTTCTTGGTCCGGAGTAGACGATTTCATGTTGATACCGATGTAAAATAAAATGTTAAATGTTAAATGTAACGTATATATTCGTATATATGTATATAATGTGCGTTGTATATAACTATATAGGTATAGTATATAGATTTACATGTCCGTGTATATAAATTCGAAAGATCTTATACAGTAGGAGGTATACAAAATTCGCGTGCCCAACTGTTAAACATTTGCATTTTTCGAGTATATAAAATTTCGAGATAAACTTTTACCTAGGTATATAGTACTACCTACTATATATCACCGAGACGATAAAATATCTAGTTCATATTATATGTATATAATAAAAGAAAAAAGAAAAACGATCTATAACCATCATAGTTTGTAAAATGATGCACGAACAGCTGTATACTGAGAAATAAAAATTATTCAAAAATTATAAAAATTGTAAAAATATATTTTCCCGATCTGTATATTTGTAACGTGAATAATTCGCCTATCTTTTTTACTTCAACAGATAAACGCACTGTTACAACTGTACCCTAGTCTCCCTACATAATATAATCTCTACATACTATATATAAATAAATATAGGAATAACGACGAAATTTTAAATATATAAATATATAATATAATATAATGTATATAACGTTCGCAAATATTGATCCCGTTATATCGCTCGATCTTGAGAACCGGTATAATATCATAGATATATAACAGGTAGGTATATACATAGGTATGTATATCGTTCGGTTAGTTCAGTTCAGTTCAGTATCTATAAAAGAACAACTTCTAAATTTTGATCAAAGTTTTTCTGGTTAAAGACGGAATGATTGCTAAATCAGTGAAGAAAACTAAATAACGGATATCGCGTCGGACTTTATAGATACATTATATAAATATATACATATATATATACTATACCGTGAGGAAACGTGGAAAGAGATGGTTCGAGGCGCGCTGGCGCTAATTTATTCAAACATTACTACGAGGGCCGCCAATTTCAGACCTGCGACGAATGTCCTCATAGTTCGTCTGCCATTTGATTTCGATTGTTGTTAAACAACAATGGCGTTGCTAGCGCGATTCTGCCATCAAGGATATTCGAATAAATCAGCGCCCGCGCGCTTGAAACCATTTCTTTCCACGTTTCCTCACGGTATATAAAAAAAGGAGTCGTGTTATACCTACTCGAATTTTAGAAACAGAATCACACTCACGCTCGCCAAGCAATTTACGAATTATATAAAGATGATTCGACGATGGGAAAAGAGTATAAAGGAATATAACTGAGGAAGTCGATAAGAAACGCTTTACACCCATGAAAATTTTATTTCAAACGTATACTACGTCCCACACGATCGAAGAAACTGACACGAGTACCGTATAGCTCAAGTTTCGCTATACACAATGTAGCATAGTATTCGATGTCGAATGAACCTGTTCTCTTTTCATTTCTTCAATTTTTCGTCAGCTTGACCTTAATTTTCATCATTTAATTTGAATTATTATTATGTATATCAAAGTTTTGAGTAAATTTGATTAAAATCCGTAAATTTCTAGTATGTATTATGTATGTTACTGCCTTTTGTCATACGCTCAAACTTCCGCAGGCTATATATCGCGTGTCTAATGGCAAACGGGCATAAGCGCCATTTTAGCCATTTTCGGTTTTGTTAAAACCAAAAGGACCTATAATTTTCAAAAATCTGGCATTTGCTTCCCACATGACGGAAACACGTAAATCCGTCGAAAACGACATGTCAGACACGTAAAACCATAAGGACCTATGTGCCAGTCAGATTGGCCCTTATGGTGTTGGTCTGCTGGAATTTAGAAAAAAGTTAAAGACAAAAGGGCCTAAGCGACTGTCGCTTAGGCCCTTTTGCCTTTAACTTTCTGAAATCTTTTTTAATTTTTTCTCTAATTCTAAGAAAAGTTAAAGCCAAAAGGTCCTAAACGACTGTCGCTTAGGCCCTTTTGCCTTTAACTTTCCGGAATGTTTTTTAACTTTTATTTAATTTTTAATTTTTTTCTTTTTTTATTTATTTTTTATTTTTTCATTTTTTTTTCTTTACTTTATTTTTTCTGAAATCGAAAACTTATTTCGATCTATTTTGAAAATTGGGAGGCTATCCGTCACATAGAACACATATTATGGATGCCTCGAGTGAATATCCAAGTATATGGGTTCTTCCAGAAATGAGTAGGTATATATGGGTTCTTCGAGTATATGCGAGTATATATGGGTTCTTCTGAGTATATGCGGATATATATCGCGTGCCTAATGGTGTAAGGACGTATGCGCCAATATTCGACCTTTTACCACGTACATCAAACCAAAAGGGCATATCAATTTTTTTCTGTATTTCCGCCGAAAATGTCAGATTGCGCTCAAAAAAAAAAAACAGATTTGAAAAATTATTCAATTAACAATAAAATTTAAGGTCGTAAGTACTGGTGGTTACACCCTCTCATCTCTAAATTTGTGAGAAAAGATCTTATTAACCAACGGTATAAGGTCGTATCCGGCAAAATCTATTATTTGGTGCAAATGCTCCAAAAACTTCTAAAACGCAAAGACTCATCAATAATTGAGAAAAGTCGGAAATTATTTTATTAGAAAAAAAAATTCGAAACTAATGGTATAGGTCGTATCCGCCATTTCTTTTTTTTTTTTTAACGGTAACGCTCCGAAAACTTCTGAAACTCAAAAATACATCAATATTTCAGAAAAGTCAGAATTTTTTTTTATTTTCAAGAAAAAAAATTCGAAACTAATGCCAAAAGGACATATCCGCCATTTTTTTTTTTTTTTTTGGAAACCCTCTAAAAACTTCTGAAACGCAAAAATACATCGATATTTCCGAAAAATCAGAAATTTTTTTTATTTCAAGAAAAAAAAATCGAAACTAATGCCAAAAGGACATATCCGCCATTTTTTTTTTTTTTTCGGAAACGCTCTAAAAACTTCTGAAACGCAAAAATACA
This sequence comes from Tenthredo mesomela, assembly GCA_943736025.1. NCBI lineage: Eukaryota > Metazoa > Arthropoda > Insecta > Hymenoptera > Tenthredinidae > Tenthredo > Tenthredo mesomela. Next base: position 27,846,428 of record OX031017.1, read on the forward strand.
TCGATATTTCCGAAAAATCAGAAATTTTTTTTATTTTCAAGAAAAAAAATTCGAAACTAATGCCAAAAGGACATATCCGCCATTTTTTTTTTTTTTTTCGGAAACGCTCTAAAAACTTCTGAAACGCAAAAATACATCGATATTTCCGAAAAATCAGAAATTTTTTTTATTTTCAAGAAAAAAAATTCGATACTAATGCCAAAAGGACATATCCGCCATTTTTTTTTTTTTTTTCGGAAACGCTCTAAAAACTTCTGAAACGCAAAAATACATCGATATTTCCGAAAAATCAGAAATTTTTTTTATTTTCAAGAAAAAAAATTCGAAACTAATGCCAAAAGGACATATCCGCCATTTTTTTTTTTTTTTTCGGAAACGCTCTAAAAACTTCTGAAACGCAAAAATACATCGATATTTCCGAAAAATCAGAAATTTTTTTTATTTTCAAGAAAAAAAATTCGAAACTAATGCCAAAAGGACATATCCGCCATTTTTTTTTTTTTTTTCGGAAACGCTCTAAAAACTTCTGAAACGCAAAAATACATCGATATTTCCGAAAAATCAGAAATTTTTTTTATTTTCAAGAAAAAAAATTCGATACTAATGCCAAAAGGACATATCCGCCATTTTTTTTTTTTTTTTCGGAAACGCTCTAAAAACTTCTGAAACGCAAAAATACATCGATATTTCCGAAAAATCAGAAATTTTTTTTATTTTCAAGAAAAAAAAATCGAAACTAATGCCAAAAGGACATATCCGCCATTTTTTTTTTTTTTTTTCGGAAACGCTCTAAAAACTTTTGAAACGCAAAAATACATCGATATTTCAGAAAAGTCGGAAATTTTTTTATCTGAAAAAAAAAATGGTGGATACGACCTTGTACCATTAGTTAATGAGATCTTTTCTCACAGATTTAGAGATGAGAGGGTGTAACCACCAGTACTTACGACCTTAAATTTTATTGTTAATTGAATAATTTTTCAAATCTGTTTTTTTTTGAGCGCAATCTGACATTTTCGGCGGAAATACAGAAAAAAATTGATATGCCCTTTTGGTTTGATGTACGTGGTAAAAGGTCGAATATTGGCGCATACGTCCTTACACCATTAGGCACGCGATATATATCCGCATATACTCAGAAGAACCCATATATACTCGCATATACTCGAAGAACCCATATATACCTACTCATTTCTGGAAGAACCCATATACTTGGATATTCACTCGAGGCATCCATAATATGTGTTCTATGTGACGGATAGCCTCCCAATTTTCAAAATAGATCGAAATAAGTTTTCGATTTCAGAAAAAATAAAGTAAAGAAAAAAAAATGAAAAAATAAAAAATAAATAAAAAAAGAAAAAAATTAAAAATTAAATAAAAGTTAAAAAACATTCCGGAAAGTTAAAGGCAAAAGGGCCTAAGCGACAGTCGTTTAGGACCTTTTGGCTTTAACTTTTCTTAGAATTAGAGAAAAAATTAAAAAAGATTTCAGAAAGTTAAAGGCAAAAGGGCCTAAGCGACAGTCGCTTAGGCCCTTTTGCCTTTAACTTTTTTCTAAATTCCAGCAGACCAACGCCATAAGGGCCAATCTGACTGGCACATAGGTCCTTATGGTTTTACGTGTCTGACATGTCGTTTTCGACGGATTTACGTGTTTCCGTCATGTCGGAAGCAAATGCCAGATTTTTGAAAATTATAGGTCCTTTTGGCACCAAAATCGCATTTCGGGCGCTTAGGACCTTTTGCCATTAGACACGCGATATATGTACACTTTCGTCATACAGATATGTATTATGTATATATAATTATGATAGTAAAATTATCTTTAAAGTTATAGGTTGTTATCACATATTTTTCAATCAAATATTCATATCATCGCATTATTATATCAATATAGATATAATGTATAGAATTTAATTACTATTTAAAGTACATAAATTCTTGGATTTGATAATACCGATTGCAAATTTCGTGTCCATATAGTAAAAAGAGCGATAAAAGTTAATATATACCAATAATAATAGTATAACGTCGCTTAGGAAGTATGTATGTACTATGTTCATTTTTATTCTTATCTCTGTTTCTTTCTTGTTTTTTCTAATTATCATTATCAGTGATTTTATTATGCGATATAATATATTATAATATATATATATATATATATATATATATATATATATACACAGTTTGTGCTATTTACCAAAAATTCTTGCGACAATTTTGTCAATCCTTAAATACCCATATATACCCTCGTTAAGGAATATCACTATAGATAAGTAAGTAAACCTAAGAAATGAAGAAATGAAGGACGAGGAAAATATAATATAAAAGCGAGGAAAACATATGAAAAAACCAAAACCAGCCAAACTCCTATGTTAAAATATATAAAAACTTGCGATATACCACGCATAGATATTTAAATATAAATTCTAGTTTTTTGCGTACATATATTATTCTACTATACTTTTTTGCAAATTAAAAAAAAAAAAAATATATATATATATATATAATGAAATAAATCTATAAAAACAAAGAAACACGAGTTCTTCAAACTCTTTTATTTTTTCGTCCTTACCATTATTATTATTATTATTATTACAGACGTTCATAAACCTCGGCAAACTCCCCTTGAGAATCTCACCGGAGTTCCGGTTGATCAGTCTGTTTCTTTTATATTTATCTTCTTTTTTTTTTTTTTTTTTTTTTTTATTATTATTATATATATCGCGTCACTAATGCCATAAGGTCGTAAGCACCAAAAAATTATTTTTTTTGCGGATATGCCCAAACGATGTTATATAGCACGAAAAAGATTTTGCCACCAAAAACCCGAAATTTTTTTTTTTTTTGCGCTTACGACCTTATGGTATTAGTGACGCGATATATATATCTTAGTTGTCGCAAATAGCCATTCACTATTTCACAACTATACCTGTGCAGCACACCACATGCTGTGTTCCCACTTTTTCATGCTATGATAAATAAATAAATAAATAAATAAATGTATATATATATATATATATATTATACACATAGATATAAGTATATTATGTGTGTCTAGTTAAAAATACTAAGTAAATAAAAACACAGAATATTTCAAGTAGTATATATATGTATTTAATGGAACTGAAATCGTTATGCAAATTTACGTCGTAAGAACTAAGAATTGAGAAAAAATAAATAAAAAAAAATTGCTTCATAGGTATAGGTAGTATATATAAACGACGATTGCGATTTTATATGTAATCAAATGAAAAAAAAAAAAAAAAAAAAAAAAAAAAAGTAAAATATATTCGAAAATTCGAAGATTAATAATAATAATAATAATAATAATAATAATAATTAATAATGAAATGATGAAAATTTATTAGTCGGATATAGTAACGATCTTAGATTATCATTATCGACGTTATCGGCATTGTTAATATCTAGAGGACCTATGATAATAAAGATAATGACTTCTGATAAATTCCTAGTATCTAAATATATATATATATATATATATATATATATGAATGAAATATATATTTGCATGCAGAATATGTATTTGAATGATTGAAAGGCAAACAGAAAGAAATTCTCTGTGTTTACCTGGACTGAACGTGGCGGTCGGGTCTGTCAGTTTGACTAAATAGTCGTTAAACTTTCCAACTTGAACTTCTCACTGGTTTATTATACCCGATGACGTCAGGGATGTAACGCCGCGCGAATAAATATACAATACGAAAATGCGAACTTCTACTGTTGAATTTTTTTATTTATGTGTGTGTGTGTGTGTGTGTGCGGGTGATAAATAATAATTTGTATATTATCAAATAATATTCTTTTAAATAACTTTATCAGAGCTATAGAAACACTCGTTTATATATATTTATATATATATATGTACGACGGTCTAAATCTCTCTTTATCATCACTTATTTATTGGAGCATCCGGGCTCCTGCCTCTTTGGCGGACTCCGCGCGACTGAATCACTTACTCTCTGTCGACCCTGCAGCTACGTCACGCTTATACCCATAGCCAGTCGCGCTACACTCGTTCTCTCGCTTGCTCATCGTCGTTTCTAAGTAGATTTTATTTTATTCGGTGGATAAATTTACGATCTAAAAGATTACCGAGGTCTGAGAAGCCTCAATTAATCGGAAGAAGTCTATACGGAAACCGTATACACGTCATGCTGCTTCCTCTGCTTACATTTTTTCAGAGAAATGTTTTTTTTTTTTTTTTTTCTTTATACGTACGATATAAAGACGGAAAATCCTTTTGTCTCAATAGCTATACGCAATATCACAGACTCGTACATATCAAATTACCTCAATGATGTTATAATGTTATGAAATTGTAATTTTAATCTCTTTTCGTCTCGGATGGTTTATACATTTTTTTTTTTTTTTTTTTTTTATTGAGACACTGATTTTGTTTATAAAATGATTTACATATATTATACACGGGGGATGAATATATCATTGATTTTTATTTCAATGTTTGTTATCTGTTTTAAATATAATAGCAGCTAATCGTTTTTATTATAGATACAGAATTTTAGGAATTGAAATTTCGGAGCTCCTTCAAATTAAAAAAAACTTAGTACATATGTATATATCTATACGTTATGTACCTACGTGGCGTGAGTAATGAATCCTGATCGCGTTGTATCTTTGCCTCATTGTGTAACAAGTGGGTTGGTGTATTTACTTACATATTGTAAATTAAAATCGTTACAGTTCTTATACGCATATCGCTTATATAGCTATATTCTATACCCAACATAGAATATCATAATGGAAACGGAGCTAGACGCCAAAACTATTCGTTCGGTACATACAACGATATATAGTATATAAGAAAGGCGTTGGTATAGTAATATCGATTCTTTTATGAAAGGAGTGAAATGAATTCAGCTTAAAAATTGCTACTATATTGAACTATATTTTATTGGTATTTTATATATTATACGGTTCCAAAAATAACGCCGAAATAAAAAAAAAAATAAAAAAAATATGTACAATTTTATTTCGTCGTCTTATTTCCGCGTGGGTATTATTTTTTTCATTTTTCTTCTTCTTCTTGTTCTTATAGTTACAATCGGATTTCATTACCCCAAAATGTGTAATATCTATATATCTAGTATATCGCGTCACTAATGCCATAAGGTCGTAAGCGCCAAAAAAAAAATTTTTGTCTTTTTGGTGGCAAAATCTTTTTCATGCAATATAACATCGTTTGGGCATATCCACAAAAAAAATAATTTTTTGGCGCTTACGACCTTATGGCATTAGTGACGCGATATGTATATACGTTTATAGATATGAACACCTAACACATCGCTAGCCTTAGCCGATGGTCTCTGTGTTTGAAACGCGATGACCTTCGATCGCAATTCGCGGTACATATACTCTTAAAAGAGAATGTCACGCAAGGGTATATGGTATATATTTAAGTATATAAGTATAAGAATCGCGAAGGAAAAATATATTCCCGCATCCGTTTAAGTCTCGATTAAATAATAAATAATAAAAAAATAAATAATAAAAAAAAAAAAAATCATTCTCGAATTCTAGAAACAACTTATTGTTGTGTTTGAATATATCAGACATAATGATGATAACAATAATAAATTGCAATGTTTCTGAGTTAGAAAAAGATAAAAAAAAAAAAAAAAAAAAAACCTAAAGGAGAAATTTTACAATGGAAATTTACTATAGTCAAATCGCGTAATATATCAAGCTTTTATATTATCATCAGTATAATAACTAAATTTATTATTATTGCCTTTGTGAAGAACGTTTTCCGTGCGACCCATATTTATTATACTTCGTCACCTTGGTCGTTCATCGATTCCCTGCTTCGACCCGTATAATATACTATATACACCTAGATGTGTATATAATTGACGGTGAATTATATTATAAGTTATTAATATCCCGCGCTGGATTCAAAAGCAATACCTCCCACGCATATCGCGTCACTAATGCCATAAGGTGGTAAGCGCTAAAAAATTATTTTTTTTTACTGATATGCCCAAAAGATGTTATATGGCACAAAAAAGATTTTGCCACCAAAAACACGAAAATTTTTTTTTTTTTTTTTTTTTTGGCGCTTACGACCTTATGGCATTAGTAACGCGAATTATTATACCTATAGGCGTGTGGAGAAGTATAAAAAAAAAATATTGATTTCGTCGATAAAAATTCGCAAAGTTTCTAACTAACTAATTACTTTTATAATCATCGAGTCTAAATTTGGCTATCGCGATTACTAACTGTAATAAATAAATTGGGATTATATAGAGATAAGATAAATCGTATCTCGGTATTCCCTCCCACCCCTCCCTCACTTCCTCCTCTGTCTCTATCTCTCGTTTATAGTCTCGAAAAGATAAATTTAATCTTTACCCTATTATACATATATAGTACGTTCCCTTATGTCACCTTTACAAGATGATAAATTTTAAACGTCGTAATGTTACGTGGGGGTGGGCGCGCCTACGTAATATTTCACTACATGAAAAACTTCGTCCGC